>SMLS01071252.1:0-42077 GCA_004785975.1 Popillia japonica | reverse complement strand
TTGATATCGCTGACTTACCCATCAGTCAAAAGGTTTTTGTCGCTAACATGGTTGACACATCGAGTTACAATATCCTTCTGCCTTTCCTCAAACACTTTTCACTGCTTACATGAGTGGCAAAACATGTACTTTGTAGTTCCTTTCTTTTTGTGCACGCAAAAACCTCACACTGACACTGACGTTTTGGTTGTAAATAAGGATGGGTATATAGTTGAAGAAGGAGGCACATATAAACTGTCAGTTATGAAAATGCTGATCACGTTACGTGACCATATTTAGTTAGGTCGGTTGGTTAGTTGAGTTAGGGCTTATGCTGTTAAGGGAGTGTTCACATAATACTTACTAACAACTTATGAATGTTTCTGGGATTAATATTTTTAGGGCTGTTTATGTCCGATAACGATTTTTTTTCTGTAGTCACTGGTCATTATTTGGCATGTAGTAGCTTCGTTAAAATATTTCCCATAATTAATGAAGCACCCTGTATATGGCATTATATGTATATACATTGCTGTGAATAAGTATAGGTTATTTGTTATTTTGCTATAAATTTAGATAGCACCCAATACTAACGAACTATATATTTATATAATACATAACTTCTTACAGCAAATATAGTTTAAAAGCGCTTTATTAACTTTTGAATACAATAAATAAAAAAATTCAAAGTTTTGAAAGACAACAGATATACCTAGTAGAGAAGAAATAGCTTATATATTTTTCTTTGGTCGCTTAGTAAGACGTACTCTTACTGTTATTCTTAACAACTTTCAATAGCCTGCGTGGTACACTTTCAATTAATTTATTCAAAATATCATCATCAAGGTTTTTCCAACTTTCTACAATTCAGGGTTTTAATTCACCCTTGGTTTGAATTTCTGGTAGCGTGCGGTCATAAACATTTCGATATAATATCACCCAAAGCTGCTAAATGGGATTCAGATCCAAGTTTAAAGTCGGCTATTTCAAAAGCTTAATCCCATGATCTTCAAAAAATTTTTTGTTGAAGCTGCCGTATATATGGGTGCGTTATCTTGTTGAAATATGATGTCATTGTGTGCGGATATGATGATAAAAGGTAGAATGTGTTCCCCTAAATTATCTCAGTGTTTTTGGGCATTCATTCACATCTTACATTTGATACCTTCCTTAAATACCGCCCAATACACGACGACGCAAAACTTTTCTATCCTGTTTTAAATCATTAAAGTAGTAATTGAGTCCATCATGCCTATATAAAATAAATTTCTTTTTATAGACAATTCTCCGAAATAAACATATGTTTTTGTAAAACTCACCAAGACCAAAACGTGGTAAATAACACAGAGAGGATGTGTTATACAAAAATTGAAACCAGAGAACACATCGTTTGTATTTGTGCAACCATGCTGGCGAGGAAACACATCAATAGACATGATGCAATAGGTATGTAGTGTGTATATTGTACTGAAACAGAAGTGTGCAAATGAACCACCAAATAATCAATAATTGACCAAATATAATACTAATAAATACAAGCAAACAATACTTGTTTCTGATACATATTTGTTTCTGATATGTTTCTGATATTTGAAGTCAATAACTCACGATGTGTTTATTATGTATGTAACAATATTCTAGACTGCCATGTACATATGTATGTATATATATATATATACATACGTACATATGTATGTATTACTTACTAGTACTTACACTTCTGGATATTTTTATTATAAAAACACAACTATGGTAAAATGTATAAAAGCATTCAATAATCTACGGACTAATTATGTTAAAGTAACAGAATTTATTTCCAACACGAAAACTATTAGGTCTAATTCTTTGACTCTAATAGCTAGGGCCAGTAATTCTATCCGAAAACAATAACGATAATTTCAATAGATAAACTTAAATCGATATTGCCGTTTTCACCACATAATCTCCGAGAACTCGAACACAAAACGGCCATAGAATTGGTACGTACAACGAAACTCTACTTAAACTTTATACGTTTGTGGCTTCACGGCTGCGAAGCAACGTGATCAATTTGTTAGAGATAAGGATCTATACCACGATAAAATCGCTGCGAGTTCTCGAAGAAAATGGTTTATTTCGTAGAGGAACGTATATATTTTCTCTTCCTTTCATCTTCCACTTCCAATTCTTGTAATTGTAAGAGTACAATGCTCTAGAAATTAAATGAGACTCGAATACAAAGATTCGGCTAAAAGATTTTAAATCGTCTCCACGAAGTCACAATTAATACAGATTGTAGAGTATGTACACACACGCTTTGTGTATCCAAAATACATCTATAGCGTAAGTTTAATTAATTGATGTTCGACAAAATAAGAAGATATTTTATATTACAGATAGACTGTACATTGAAACATTACATACAAAAGTTCTTTATAACTACGATAATTTCTGCAGAAATACAAACAGAAATGTGGCGTGATAAATTTAAATTCTGAAAAAAAATATTTATTTATTTATTTATTACAAATTTGTAAGCCCTTGACACAGATACTTAACTAAACAAAAAAATTAAACAAATTACTATGAAAATCAATAATAATAATAATAATCGTAATCATAACATTTAGCTATAAATACAATTATATTTGTATAGTGAAACCTGTCTATAACGGACACTGTATATAGCGGAATCCTGTCTATAACGGCAAAATTATTCAGTCCCGACTAAGCCTTATGAGACTGACATGTAAACAAAACCTGTATATACCGGAACCTGTTTAACGTTGAAACGGAAAATACACAGATACATATAAAACGGAACTTGTGTAAAAATTATTAATTCCTACAATCTGATATGGCACGATTTCTACGTCAGCGGTTAAACGGCTTTACATATGCTATTGACAAAAATTTCGCATAATACATATTTTCAGACAAAACGCGGGGAATTACATATTCCAAAACAGACAGATATACTAAGAAAGCTATCGTTAGGCAAAAAGTATACAGTTAGGTGACCGCCGTCTTTCCTTAATTTTCAAGCCGGGCTCAGTTTATCACGGAAACCTGTACATAACGGCTGCGTATAATTTTAGTGATACGGAGAAGCCCATTATTACGGCGGACCCTTAGTTAGTTTTTGCAATTGGGTTAGTTATATCTTAACTGATTTCGATATACACACAAATAAAATAAAATTAGTTGGGGTGTATCCATAAAGGAATAAGCAATTGAATATGGCAAACCAAAAAACGAATACTTTATCGCTAAAAGCTAAAATTGATTTAATTAAGTGCAGTGAAGAAAAAAAAGTTCCTCCAAAGCAACTAGTTATTCAATTTAAATACGGAAAAACGCAAGTGTATGAAATTTTAAAAAATAAAGATAAAATTAAAGACGCCATTACAACCACTCATCCATAGTGGTTGTAATGGCGATATGAAAAGAAAACAAAAAAAAAATTCAATGGAGACATAAATTCGATTGTTTCGGAATGGTTTACGGCCACAAGGTCTCGCAATATTCCTATTTCTGGGCCAATTATTCAAGAAAAAGCAAGAGAAATTGCTCATCGCCTCGGAAAAGTAAATTTTAAAGCATCAAATGGCTGGCTGGAAAGTTTTCGAACACGTTACAAGATCAATTTTAACCAGATATGTGGAGAAGCCAACGATGTTAATGTGGAATCTGTGGCAGAATAGAAATCGCAGATAGCAGATATGATTAAGGAATACAAGCTAGGAGACATAGCTAATTGCGACGAAACAGGCTTACTTTATCGAGCAGTGCCTGACAAGACAATGTGCTTCAAGGATGAAAAATGCCACGGAGGTAAACTATCCAAAGAGAAGTTAACCATTCTGCTTTGTGCATTTGGCGACGGTAAAATTGAGAAACCCCTAGTTATTGGAAAATCTTTTAGACCACGATGAATCTCAGCTACCAGTTTATTGGCGCGCAAATAAAAAAGCATGGATGACATCAATTCTCATGGAACAGTGACTGAAAATCTTAAATCAAAAAATGAAATGTCAAAATCGCCACATTGTTTTATTTTTGGATAATGCTACGTGTCATTCCAAAATGAATCTATCAAATATAAAATTGTGTTTTTTACCACCACACACAACCAGTCATACACAACCACTCGATCATGGAGTCATTCATAATTTTAAAATGAATTATAGAAAACAAGTTTTACGTTCGGTTCTTGCTAACATGAGATCCTCTCAATCAGCAGGAGATTTGGCTAAAAAAATTTCGGCCTTGGATGCGATCAGATGGATTGATCAATCGGTGAAAAATATTAAACCTGATTGTGTCAAAGAATGTTTTGCTGCATGCGGAATAAAACATGATGGAGATACAGAAGTAAACGAAAATGTTGAAGAAATTGTGGAAGATGCAAATGAAATCGAAGAGCTAGTGACGGAAATTAATCCCAGATGTAACGTTCATGACTACATAACATTAGATGAATCCGTAAGAACTAACGCTGGACTGCAATCAATAGATGAACTAGTAATGGAAAAAACTGCAGAGGTAGCTGGCGCCGAAAATGAAGATGATGGCATTGGTATAGGTAAGTGATTTTCGACATTCACTGAAACAATTAGCACCCTGCCCTATCGCCTAATAAAAAAGATTTTTGTACCCAATTAAATTACGTTAAAATACGTTTTCATATACAGGAACAGAAACTGAAGAAGCTTATCGAATTAAAAGTTTTTCTGAAGCTTTGAGGAGTGTTGCGGCTTTAGAAGATTTTTCTCAACGTATACGTAGCGAATCGATGAGAAGAAAAGTTTTAGAATTAAGAACGGTAATGGAGTCATCTTACGTATTAAATGAGAATAAAAAACAACTTACCTTAATAGACATGTGGAACAAATAATCATTTGCTATTATGATGCACATATGTATATGTATATGTAGCTAAGTACGTTGATAGTTGTTATAACCCTTTACTGCACATTAAATTTTGTAGGAATTATCAATATTTTTAAATCTACCTTTGCTAAAACGGAACCCCGTCCAAACCGGAAAATTTGATCACGACCGTGCGATTTCGGTTTATAGATGTTTTACTGTATTACCAAAGCATGACAGTCCATATCCCAACATAGACGTTAACAAACTCCAAATAATACAACAACAAGAAAATTCAAAACCCTAAACTCCACCAATCAAGTTAAATACCCATGTACGAATGGGTACATGTCATACTATTTATATCTACATTTTCATTATCAGGTATGCTATTATGGAGCATACACACTTATGACTAGAATGTGTATGCACTATTTACACCCAAGTTAGTCCTAACCGAGGGCATATAAAAAAGGTCAATATTCCTAGTTGTGATGCTCGGTACATGAAAAGAAATCTCAGATAATAAAGCTGAGCTATCATACATACCTACCATGTAATAATTTATACAACGTCAAGACATCTAGCACTTTACGCCGCGCTTCCAGTGATTGCCACATTGCCAAATGATTGACACATCTTTCAATCGTAAGATTAGTGAATTTACGCTGAACAGATTCAATGCGATTGATACGTAGCCGCTAATATGGAGACCAAACTACACTGCAATACTCCAGCTGCGAGCTAACGTAAGCATTATAGAATAGTACAAAAACTCGTACAACTCATACGTAAAAAGCTTAGTATATTTAAAGATGAATCCGAGTAGTTTACTGCATTTACCAATGACACCATCAAAAGGGGGTCTGAACGTCATCTACTTACCCAGAATTACTTCAAGATCTCTTATTTCGTCAACAGGCCGTAGATTGGTATTGGTTAGTTTGTACGATGTCCTGATGAGATTGATGTTATTACGGGAAAATATTATAAATACACATTTGTTTATATTTAAAGAATGGTGATTGCTAACACACCATTCATTTAGAGCAGTCAAATTCCGTTGTAAACTTGTAGAGTCAGCTTAATTTCTAATAACGGTAAACAGCTTGAGATCATCAGCATAAAGTAAGAATTCACAGTCAAATACTTTTGATATGTCATAAATAAATAAAAACAAAGATAGTCTTTAATTTGAACTCTGGGGAACACCGGAGAATGCAGATATTGGAATGGATTTACAACCATTTAGTACCACACACTGTTATCTCTCCACTAAATGCGGCTGAAAAAAAATCAAAATATTTCCGACAACCCCATAGTAATTCAATTTTTTAACTAACAGAGAAAGATTTACCTTTTCAACAGCATTAGACAAATCAGAATATATTGCATCAACCTGCAGCCTATTATCCATTGCCGATGATATAAAATTGATGAAGTATAATAAGTTGGTCGCAGTGGATCGCCCAGTACAAAACCATGTTGTCGTTCAGATAAGATAGGTAAAATGTGATACAACAGGTGATCATTATGTATGGCTTCGAACATTTTGGCAAATGTTGATACCTTACTTATGGGACGATAATTGGTGACATCTTTTTTGTTTCCTGGTTTGAAAACCAGAGTTACATAGGAGGCTTTCCAACGTTCAGGAAAAGATCCAGCAATTACGGCCTTCTTATATATTAAGTATAAGGGATAATACATTGTATACACGCATTTTTTGATAAAAAAGATCACCCCATCAGCTCCGGATCCGGATTGTTATGGTCTAATGTTATCCAGCGATCTCTAACATCACCCGCAGTGAAACCAATACAATTAAACGCGTCACTATGATAGAGTATCCTAAGACATAACAAGATTTGCACTCGTATAGTGCTCATACACGGACTGAAAGTAATGTGCAAATAAGTTTGAAATTTCTTGCGAGTCAAAAGCTGCTACTAGGTTGAAATTCATTGTTTGCGGAATATTGGAAGATGCTTTATTACTATTTATATACGCCCAGAATTGTTTACTGTTGGGACGATATTCGTCTCCTTGTTATTCATGTATCTTTCAAAACAAAGTTTAAGGTCTGTCTTAACTTTGTTCCTATACATATATGTATGTATAGAAAAGTAGTTGTAGTCAGCAAAATTTTGAAATAAAATAATATAATAAATACAGTAAGGAATATACATATATTTTAAATTATTATAACCTTTTAACAAATTAAGTTAATGACAAAAAAATCTAAGTGCTTAAGAAATGGCATTTAGTATGCCCAAAACCAGTTACGGTAATAGTTCTATATGACCTCCACTTTGTTGTAAGATTACCAACCTTTCGTTTGTTGTTCGTCTTCAAAACACTAAACTTTTTGACACAGCTAGTTATCTAATGGGTTATAAGGTGATCTTGATATCCATGAATTCACGAAATGTCTGATTAATATACGATTTTGAGAAACGTTGGTTAACAATTCTTTGACTGGTTGGAAAATGTGAAGGGGTATTCCATCCTGAATAAAAATGATGTTAACTCCGTGGTGCACCTTTTGGAGGTTTTGCAGCTATGGAATAACATAATTTCTTAAAATTTGCAACTAGCGCTCACCGTTTAGTTACAGCTTCTCCATTCTGCATTTCCTCGTAGAAATACGAACCAAATCAGCTGTAAAACCACACCAAACTGTGGTGACTTTCTTCTCAACTGCTGCCGCGCTTAACCGTCCCCACTACTTTTTCTCAGAGTGTACATATGTGCTAGTAATTTTGGTAAACAAATCATGTTAAACTCTGCGATTCTGTTTACTAGTAAACTGTAGGCCTATTCGTTTGCGTTGCTGGAAGTGCTCAATATCACTTTTGTCAACATCCGTATGTTCGTTAGGAACTTGCTGACAGGTGTTTTCAACACTCGTTCGTTTGCATTCAGGAAATTGCTGTGTGTCAGAAGTAGCAAGCATACTTGCTCATGCTTTAAGTGTGTAACAGATTTATCCGCTAAAAGTGATCTATTTGCTGTTTCTAAATCTGCTACACTTTCTGTTTTTGACAAAACAAAGTTAGAACAGGGGTTATGTAACCTCATAAGGTTTCTTAAATTTATTTTTATATAGGACCAAATAGCCCCAAAAAAAATATGCTAGCAGTAACTTTTCTTAAGTTTGAATAATAGTAAGTATGTGTTATTAACAAATATAATAAGTAAATAAAATATAATATAAATAAAAAGAAATAAATAAAATAAAAAGAAATAATACGATATTCTCGGTGTAACTTTAACTAAATTTCAATATGCACCAAATCAAAACCAGGCGAGATCATTGTCAGAGCCGTTATATTTCAGGATTTATGTATATATATATATATCTACTACAATGGAGAAGAACATAAAAGCAACAATAAAGATAAGCGTTTAGATAAATCAATAAAAAGGTCTGTAAAATATAAATAGTAGCTGATCTCTCTGCATACAACAATGACAACAGCAACAAGAAGTTGTACTTAGTATAGTAAATCTCACGAGCTTGATCTCGAGCAAGTTTATCTCGTCTGTTTACACCTGCCGACTTGATCTGCGGGATGCAGTTTCTCGTGCGGTCATAGGCACCACAATTATTTTTAATATGGTCACACGCCGCCGTACTGCTTTTTCTACACTTCTCTGTTGCGCTGCAGTAAATTATCAGTTGAGATTAACCTTTGCTACCCGCAACATTAATCCACTTCGGATGCAAGCGTTTGGGGCGACTTTGTATCGTGGAGGTAAAAAAGATTTATGCTCAAATTGAAAGGTAGGTAATTAGAATTTGGTATACTAAATATGAGCAATTTTATTAGTATTACAGGTAAGCGCTCTTAGGTGAGAACAAGTAAACTGAAACGGCAGTTAAAACTTAGGTTCATTAATTTTCTAGAGATTTACTGCTGTATAGGTTAGTGTCCTTATTTACATAATAATACTGTCGCTTCGGCACCATCCCAGTATGTATATTGCAGAGATATGTGTACTTAATTAGCCTAATAACTTGAAGAAGTGTAGATAAGAACTCTCTTAAGATCTAAACCCCGTATATCAAACTCACAGTACCCAAAGTAGCATACTTGTATTGTTAATTACACCACAACCACATTAATAGAAAATCATCTCTTCTCGCACTCGTATTGAATCCACAGTTTGTCATATAACTCACTGGTCAACAGGTTTCTTTTTTCTTACATTCTGATAGGTGTACGTTATGGACTTTTTCATTGTGGTATTCTAAAAATATTTTCAAAAATCGGCAATCACGTCAGGTTTCTGAGATATGTTTTTTATCCACATATGTATTAAATGTACTATATGTGTCAAGATATTTTTTATTACTAAGTTAAAAGAAACTATCCATGCTAACGGGCATCTCTGAACAGAATTTAACATGTTTGGGCTTCATTTGTACGTCATAGTCGTTCAACCACTCCCTGTGCATATGTGAGTTTATATAAGACCCTACAGACACGTTATTCGACTCAAATTGACTCAATGTATGGTAGTAACATTAGTTAAACGTTTTTTGAATTCGCAATGTCCCTTATGTGTGTAAACAATCCTAACAGTTTTTGTTATGTACCCCTCACAATGTCTGTGGACGATGTGCTGTTACTTTGAGAAGCTTGGTAAAAAGTAAGCGCATAGCTATGCCATTTCGTAGGCCTATGATTTGGCGAGAACAAAAGGATCATTCGACAGACTGCTACTTATGCTGTACAAAGACCTTCGGGTTTTCCAGTAAAAATAAGGATAAAATTACCTATCCTAATTTACCTTCTGCCACTCGTCCAGTTCTTCATTCGGAAGCTTTGCCAGTACCAAGTCCCTTGAGCGATTTAGAACGGACTGCTTGGGATTCATTTAAAAGTGTGACAAAGATTTTCTTAGGAAATAAAAAATCTGAAGATTACGAGGAAATTGTTAGTGAACTTCTTAGGAGTTACCATGAATTAGGCTGTAATATGAGTGTTAAAATACATTTCTTGCATTCACACCTCAACTTCTTTCCCGCGAATCTTGGCGATGGTAGTGACGAATATGGGGAAAGATTTCATTAGGATTTCTCCATTATTGAAAAACGCTCTCAGGGCAAGTGGAATAGCGAGATGCCTGCTGACTACTGTTGGACTGTAATGTCGGAATGTTCTTCATCCCAATATAAACGAAAAGTGAAAAGAAAGACTTTCTAAATACGTCCCAGAATAGCATATCCTTAGTTAGTGTTAGTATTGTATGATCAATATGAATTTCATTTGTTTATAATACCAGACATAATAAAAGCAATTTATTTTTATAATAATTATTAGGAATATAAAACAAAATAAGTTTGTATATAATTCATACCAGAAAAAAAAATGAAAATTTGTTCTGTGTAATTATACCCTCGAAAACGTGCGTCTAGAATTTGCTAGCACAATTTCTTCATCTCTTAATTGCTACAACAAAAATTCAAATTAGTAATATTTCTAAACCGAAACTAGTTTTGCAATTTTTCATATTACTTAGTTTCCCAGATCCAAATATACGGACGCTAGTGCATGTAAACCGTATAAATATTTAACTGTCAGTTTCAAAAATAAAGTTATTCAACGAAGAAATACTTTAATTTAAATGTCATATTCATACCTTAACTAACAACCTTAATTAGATACATATTACAACAAAGTAATTATAACTACTATCCATGTATTACTGTTCCTCTATCAGCCACGCATTCATATTAAATGTTACTGCTGGTTACTTTCGTGGTACGTACTTATT
Organism: Popillia japonica; assembly: GCA_004785975.1. Taxonomy (NCBI): domain Eukaryota; kingdom Metazoa; phylum Arthropoda; class Insecta; order Coleoptera; family Scarabaeidae; genus Popillia; species Popillia japonica. The sequence goes on along the minus strand of SMLS01071252.1, from coordinate 31,463 downwards.
ATTACATAATTAGTGCAACGAAATTTAGTACATACTCCAAAACTAAAGTTAAAAAGCATATCATATTCATAACTGTAAGCAAATTGTGCTAAAAGCGTAGGCAGTACTTTATAATTAATAGTTTACAAAGCTATTGCTGTAGGTTGAAGTTACTAAACGAGATACAAAGTTTTTGCGCCAGTATACGCCGCAGTAATCATGAGCAAGTTACAATGACAAAAACGCGCATTACATTCATTACAGCCGTTATATTTTCTGATAAGCACTACCATTAGGACATAAATTTTGTACATATCTTTGTTGTTATTGAACATATTTGTTTTCTGCATTAACGTACTTTTTCATAGAAAAATAAGAACGACTCACATGTGCATTTCATACATATGCTAACATAGTCTAATAGTTAGAGCTGTGTAATGTACAGGCATTTCTCGTATGTCGTTTGCTAAAATGTTATAATGTTCTACTGCTTATATTTAATACGTTGGTACCACAGTAGGTTTATTATAATAAAATATTTTAACCAAAATATGTAACATTTTCGGTTAACACGAAATTGTTATATTAAATAAAATTATACAAAATGATCGTGTCCATTCACTTTGTATCATCAGCACTAGCATTTTGAATTCATACCAGGTAGATAAAGAATGCAACAAAATTAAATAAAACATTTATATGTAGATCATACTAATACTAATAATAATTCTTGGAATTCTGATTATTACTATTGTAATGCCATTTACAAGTTCATTCTTATATATCACCCAACCAGACTTTAAATGACGTCAATAAATAAAATCTACAAATAAAGATGCAGAGAACATAACTAATTTTCAAATATTGTTACGAGTTTAGTACGTATTTCGCTGAAAAGGCAAGCAAAAGAACCTACCAATTGTTACCATATACTACACCAAAATATTTAAAAGTCATATAAGAAGGCATCTCAGAATTGCAAAACTTTGTTTAAACTGTTTAAGATTGCAAGATAGCGGGTTTTTATTCAAATTTTTCTTATTCTTCATTACCAAAACGAAAGTGTTTAAACTAAGTGTATCTTTTTTCTTAATTATAAGAAGCGAGCCAAGAAAGTTCTTCTAGCGTAGGCCATGCGTGAATGAGATAGACATACCAGTTACGTCTGAGCTTACAATTAGAGAATTCATACTTACCTCCAAAGTGTCATCCACAATCATAAGTCACATTGACAATTTGAAAATACTTCTGCGTTATTACTTTAGTGTTATTTAATACTGGCTTTTGTATTTACCAAAAATCAGAAACTGTATCTCGTTGAGATTTATTGTAGAAATGGCAGTAAAATTAATAGTGAATGAATTTATTCTTTGAGGGATACATATCATTAAGACAAACCAAAACGACAAGAACTTTGTCAACAATTTATTGACCGGTTTGTTGTTAATAATGCAGCTATCGAAAAGATTAATGTTACTCATGAATTCTGGTTTCATCTCTCAGGTTATGTAAATTCGCAGAATATGAGAATGTAAGGCGCAAATAATCCACACAAAACACTGTGAAAGCACTATTGCATCCACAGAAGATGAGAGTTTGGCAGCTGTTTCTCAGAGAAGGATCATTGGACCTATATTTTTTCAAGGTATATCAATAAAAATACAAAGTTTTGAACAGCAGCCAAGATGCTTACATGTTTTAGGAATATTAAATGCTGAACGTGACAGAACGCAAATCTTGACAGCTTTTGTAAATATGTTGCACGACGATGAACTACAGAAAAGCTACTTCAAACAATGTGGAGTTCGCATGCACACCACCGACGAAAATATTGGTTTTTTTAAGAAAATATTTGTAGATCGCATTATTAGTTTAAATACGCTAACAATTGACCACCACGTTCCTACGATTTAACACCGTATGGCTTCTGTTCATAGCCATAGTTAAAAAATTATATTTTTGTAACTCCTGTTTTTGACCTTAACGACCTGCAACAAAGGATCACTAATGGGATAGAAGAAATTAATAACATACCTTGGATCTCATAGTCAGAAAATGATATCAATTCCGTTAAAAAAAAACAACTTTACACAGTAGGGACAAACAAGTAACACATTTAGTTTAATTATTGTTTCCGTTTACAGTAAGTAGAATTAATATTGTTATTCTTTTGATTTACGCAATAGAATAAAGGCTTCCTCCTTTCGATGGCAAACCCTCATGACAAACTGTAATAAAGGATTTTAAACATGGCGAACATTGAATTTTTCCAATAAAGAAACGGTTCTGTTCAGAACCAACACTTTCTCATTAAAAGAGAAAAAATCATGTTTAACAAAACGTCAGCCTGCTACATAGGACATATACATATGTAGGTTAAATCGCTTAATCAATCTCAGCCATAACTGATTTTATTCCTGGCTTACTCTGACAACAATTTTTGTGTCTCAGTTGATATCTTACATTGGAAGCGTCGATCCATCCACCCAGATTATCTGTAACAAGAAGTGGCACCTTCCCCCATTATCGTCTTCAAAAACATCGCAGAATAGGATATATTTGCCATGCATCTGAGTTGCAAAGTTGTGAAATATTGTGGGAGTATGGATGTACATGATTACTATTTGGGATACGCTGGTCGCTTTTAATATAACAATAATAATAAGTGCTCTTAAATTATTTAGCCGTACTTCCTTGAAGGAATCAGAATACACCAAAATGTTAATGCGGTTGCCATCATCTTTAGCAGCCGCCCTTTCTACACGCATGTATTTTACGATTCCAAAAAAAAAGAAAATGTACTTTCAACTTTTCGAAATTTCTGCTTCGTTACTACTGGAAGGGCATTTTTATTAAATGATTTTTTGACTTCAAGATTTGACATTTATTTTCTCATTTTTCAAAATTCTCTGTATTTCATATCTACATATATTCATAATATAACAAATTGGAATTTTCGAGTATAACAAGGACAATCACTTGAAAATAGAACTACAGTAAAACCTGTGACTAGCGGCCACTAAAAAAATCAAAATTGTTGGCCGTTATTCAAAGGTGGCCGCAAAAGACAGGTGATGGATATTACTCACACCAAATTCTAAGCAATTATTTTCACATATGATAGCCATTATTTTTCTTTTAGAAATAAAATTAATTTGGACATTATTTTAAATGATTCTATTTAAACTTAAAATAGAGAATACAGAGACACATAAATAAGTGAACTAAATGTGTATACATTTTGTTTTGCGTTCATTGGCAATATATATGTATATATAAGTATACGTTTACATAGATTGCTTTTATTTTTTGACAAAAAATGCTTCAATTTTTATTTGTTTTAAATTTTTTAACTTTGATTTATAAAGTTCACTTTCACATTTGTGTAAAATTTTTGAAATGTCTATACCATATCACCATTATTGTTACAAAGGAAGTAACTCTATATTTCTCTTAATTTTTCGCACATTTCACCCATATTTGACAAAGTAGATTTTGGATCTTCAAACTCTTCTATCTCGTTGTTATTGGAATCATCATCATTATTTCATAGTTCTTCAACAATTTCTGCTATACTATAATCAGGATTCTCTGAACTACTTCAGCGAATTCAGCTTTGGAAAAACAGTTTGTAATGGTAGATCGAGAGACCTGTTTCCATGCGGCTGCAATCCATATTAGCGCACTTGTTAGATTTATGTTCTTTTCCGAATATTTAAAGTCATAATCACTCTCAACGAACGTTAATAGTCTTTTGATCAAAAAACTGCGGTATATCATCTTAAAATTGTGAATTATGCCTTGATCTAACGGTTGACAATACGACGTAGTGTTTGGAAGCAAAAAATCAATTTGACGTTTTCTAGCGAAACTTTAGGATGTGAAGTTGCATTATCCAGATATAACCAATAACTAAAGGGTTTTCTCTGTAGCCTTCCATATTTGCGGATAATAAAATAGTTAACCCTTGTTTTGCTAATTTTTTGCCATTGCGTTTATGGTTTTTTAATGCAAAAGTTTTATTTGGCATGGCGCGATAATACAGACCTGTTTCGTCAACATTAAATATGTCCTTTGGGGAATAATCCTTTAAAAATAATGGTAATTTAGATTTTCATGCTTCTACATCTTCCAAATTTACATCAGCGATAATACAGACCTGTTTCGTCAATATTAAATATATCCTTCGGGGAATAATACTTTAAAATTTATGGTAATTTTGATTTCCATGCTTCTACATCTTCCAAATTTACATCAGCGGACTCACCACAAATTGATTTAAAAGCGATATTGTGGCTTCGACAGAAACATTCTAACCAACCATTTGAAGCAGCAAAGTTCTCAATGTTTAAATTTCTTGCTGTCTCTGGCGCCTTTTGTTTATTCAATGATCGAGATATGGGAATGTTTTTATTTCTAGCCATGCAGAACCACTTATACACAACTTGATCCACTGCTACTCCACCCGATTTACGGAATTTGCGTTTCTGATTCAAATTAATAGCTTCTTCATTCATCCTTTTAATATCGCTTTTGCTTTTTACGATATCATTAATTTGAGTTTTTCCAAATCCGAATTTTTCGGCTAACTTCCGCAAACTTAAATTATACTTGTCACTCTCCTCGATAATATCAATTTTGTCTTTCAGTGACGAACGTTTTCTTTTTAGCGACATATTCAAACACTTCACGAACACAACGATAAACTTAAACTGATCAAATGAACAGGCGTTTTCGAAAACTGCTACAATCAGCTGCTGTTGTAAAATAATTCTATCGTGTTTCATTATAACTAACAATAAACCCTTACAAGTAAATTCTGTCACCTTCTTCAGACTGAATAACAAATTCGTGAGTTTTAAAATTTTCGATATGGACGACGACCGTTATTGGGAGGTAAATTTTATTGCTTTTATCAGTTTTATGCCATAAAATATTGGGATCGTCTGGCCGTGGCCGCTTTGTAGGCAGCCGTTATTCCAAGGTTTGTATATAAGTAAATACTCGTATTGTAGATTTTTGCAATGTTAAAGGTGGCCATTATCACAGGTGGCCGATATATATAGGCGGCCGTTAACACAGGTTTTACTGTATGTATATAATTAAAAGTCAAAGAATTAAAATGCATCACAAAAATTATATTGTATGTAAAGTAACAAGCTGGACTTCAACTTTTAGTCGAAGCCTACAGATAAGAATATGAGTAAATACAAGAACATCAGAAAATTTTAATGAACCACTTAACATACGCATGTATCAACTAAAATGTAGAAAATAATAAGATAAGTACCCTATTTGTCATCGGTCACTGTTTATACATACTCATGTACATATTTTTGTCTTATTGTTAGTGAATGCAGTAGTTATTATTCGTAATTCACAAGGTAACACTTATAACGATATTATAGTCAAACTAAGTGTAAATTATTTAATAATGGAACATTTCTCCTATGTAAGCACGTAATCGTATGTATGTACATACCTACATTGATATGTATGTATGTATGCAGTTGATATTCAACGGTACTTACAGTGCGTCGTGTCGGTTAAATTACAAAGTAATGAAATAGTTTCAATGTCTGAGCTTCTTTGTATTGTGTAACGCTTTCCTGCGTTAATGCGTGACTATGCATAAAGCATTCTGTGTTATATAAACGAGCAACCACGTTCTTGTTACTTGAATTTGCTGGTGCACCACAACATTTACCTAATTGTCAATAGAAAATTATCAACATTTATCAATTCTTGCATTACTTATTTCAAAGTTATATCTACATATGTACATGCATGTGGTTCAAAATCTGTTTATATCCATAGAAAATACATTGAACAATGGCGTATGTAATATAAAATCATATAGAAAAGAGTTTATCACATTATAACTTTCGAATAAATTACATTTATTGAATGGCACAACAATATGTGCAAGTATTACAAAGGCATTCACCATTTACTGTTACAGATACTGCTTCTTCATTCTGCATTTCCTCATAGAAATACGAGCCGTTGATAAAACTAGCTGTAAAACTGTGGATCGGTGACTTTCTTGTCTTGAAAACCTTGCTGGATTTGTTATGGAATTTCTGCAGACCAGACTTTACAGTGTTGACTCCACTATTCATAGTAAAATGTGCCTAATCTGTCCATAAAGTACGGGACAACCATTCGGTATCAATTTCCACCTGAGCCACTAACTCGCAAAGAAAAATCCTACTTAGCAGCTAAATCCGCCTCCTTTAATTCAAACAGCATTTTCAGTTTATATGGAGAGATTTTTATAAATTTGCGTAAAATTTTCCAAACTGCGGTATACGGCGCTTAGAATCGCTTGGATATCGCGTTTGCACTGCTGATGACACTTGATTACATCCGGCTATGTCAGGATTTTTATGAAGAACTGCAAATTGGACATTACTAATTCTTGGTCTTCCCGATCTTGGTAGGTCAGTTACAGACCCTGTTCTTTCAAATTTTTATATCAAATTGTGGTGCGCATTCACTTAACAAGGTAGGGACGTAATCCAGCAGAGTAATTTCTGCCGCAATCAGACTAACAGTGAACTAAACCATTTTTTTTGTTTTGTTCCTAAACCAATTTTTGTTTGTAAATCCATGCAATCAAAGTTTGAGCCATTTGAATTCTACGTTTACTTGAGTTTTCATTTAAAAATAAAACTCCAAATTAAGTGATTTTAATTTACTCTAGATACATGTTTCGGCTAGAATTGCCTTCTTCAGTATAGAATTTAAACATATAAATTCACCTTCACCTTACAATATAGATTATTTTAACATAAACAATAAATTGTCGTGACAACACTTTTGCCATAATAACGCAATTTTTCGTTTTAATTTGAAATATTTTCTAACCCCACCGAGTCAGATATAGAGAATGGTTAATGAATATCTAAATATGAGTTAGGTCTGGCACGCTGTTGTGCATTGCCCTGTACATACTTGTGCAACTAATTTTAGGATATAAAGCTTAAGAATACCTACACTTTTCTTCAATAACTTTTTTTAATAGCTTCTAAAATTTCGGATATATCAAACTTCAACGCACTAATGAGCCACCCCGTATATACGATTACTTTTTAGCTGACATAAGTGAGTATAATTATTGAACTTCTATTACATAATACAAAAGCATTATCCAAAAGCAAGAATAAAATTATATTTTCCCGAGAAACTTGACCACTGTAAGTAAATGTTTATCTAATCAAGAGTTTTAGTATAGTCAGTATCATCAGATCTCGTTTATTTATCATTGATATCAACTTCATCGAGGCGATCGGCTAATTTCTGTATCAGTCACGCCTCCGATTTTCGAGAAATTACGGTCTAAATTTCATCCAATTCTCATCCACTAATAATGGATTACGTTCAAGTTGACTGAATTTAAATAAATTTTCAGTGTTGTCTCACATGAGTTCCTTATACCTGTGTTTACCTAACATTACGTAACAAATGTGAAGAAGAAAAGGTTGACGTCATATCCCTAAACTCATTTAGGAAACACCCTTTGAACTAAATTTTTATCAGTTCATTATTCTTAGAAATAAATTTTCTTATAACCGTTATTGAAATATAAGTCGCTATAATTTTGCAGTAAAATTGCAGATAGAGAAATATCTGATATAATTGGAAGGAAATATGTATTTTCGTAGTGACTGTACATACATATACTTTATACCGTACAATTGTAATTATCCGAAAAAAAGACATCAAACTAAAAAATTATAACATCCATATACAGAAAATGTCAACTGTCTATAAAGCTTTCAAGTACCACTGTATATAGAATGACAAAACAACACTAATCTATCGTATCGCCTTCGTTAGTATAGGTTACCGATGTTTAGCGACTAAACAAATGCATTAACTCGTCTTAAAGTCGTGTATCTAAATTTATTAAATCAGAATTTAAGCAGTATTATAAATTAGTGCACGAAAAGTGATTTTCAAATGAAATAGTGATGGTTAAACGTCCATGAACGTCCATGAATTTACTTAAATAATAAAATAGAAAACTGGTAATTTATGAGACACCGTCAAGTCAAGACTCTACATTTAATCGTAGCATAAAAAATAAATTACAATGGGATCGAGTTAACCGCACCAAAAAGAAAACAAAATCCACCTGCTGCCAAGGCCATGCAAGAGTTCCATGTGAATAAGAAGACGATCTTTTATAATTACTGCACCTGCCGCACTCACTGTATACCTGAATCTTACCTTTCCTACGGATTCTATACGACTTCGCTTCGTTTCGTCGGAGATTAAAGTTCTTTCTCCTGCTTTACGCTCCACGGCAGAATGCATTGAATTATTTATCAATTCGTTCAAATTACTGTTAGAGTACCGTTAAATTCAGTAGGACCTTTCTTCCACAATTACTATGTTTTTTTGTTTTACCCTCACTAGAGCTTAATTAGATTCGTAATCGAGGATAATTGCTTCGCTATTGTGATAATAAATCCGTACCTAAAGAAAAGAACAACACACTTTTCTGAAATCTTCTTCTCTTCTTTCGTTCGTTTTGCAATGGCGCTTAGAATTTAATTTAACTTTATCGTCATCTCATTGAAATAACGACTTCAATTCACAATAACTAATGCGTTTAACTTTTATTCAAGTTTCTTGAATTGTTTCTATTTAACATTTGAATGCTACTACATTAAAAACCAGCTAAATAAAAACGAAATATCTAGTATAAAATGAACCTATTTCGATTGTAGATTAACAAACGAACGAATACTCGTAGAATTTCGTCATCTATTGGATTTTGCTTGCTTCGTGATAGTATTGTAATAGTGTACCCAACAATTACTACAAGTAATTGCGTTAAGTACATTATTGCAAATACCTAATTGTAAATTAGAATTTTAATTTTGCAGTGGTAACAATAAACAGTTTAATCTTACAAATATCTTACAGGTATATGTACATACCAGGTTATCATAAAATACGAGATAGGTATATTTGAAATTGTTACAACTTTCTAACAAAGTAAGTTAATAACAAAAAATACACGAAATCTAATTAATTAAGAAATAAGATTTAGTATGTTACGGCAATTACTCAACCTAACATCTATTTTGTTACTCTTTGAATAAAAAAAGACACATTTGGCTACTAGGCACGATTTTTTTTTTTTGCAAATAATGGCTCAGATGGAAATTGAACCCGAATGATTATTCTGTATTGACAGATGAGTCACACTTTTACTCCGAATGGTGGAGTCAATAAAAAGAATGCGATAGGTAGACAATTCACAATAAATCGTTCAAGGTCTTCGTGACAAGAAAGTTACTGTTGGGTACGGTTTTACAGCTGATTCTATCATTGATCCGTATTTCTACGAGGAAATGCAGAATGGAGATGCCGCATCGGTAAGTGTAAACAGTGAACGATACTTGCTACTATTAAAAGATTATGTTATGCACTGCGGAATTGAAAACATCATTATGCAGAATGGAGCGCCCTTGCACATTTTCCACCAATCAAAGAATTAGTAACCAACATTTTTCAAAATTGTGTGTTAACTTTTTAACTTTTAAAAAATTATAACTATTTAAAATATGTAGATTCCTTACCTTATGATAACCCCATATATTACCAATTTTTTCCGACAATATACGGTTGACGCTGCTTAAACGTATGTATTTGTTGAATTGATACGATATTGTGCTGTAAAGCTATTATGTCATGTATAATTGCTACCATTACCTTTACAATATCTGACTGTAAAATTATACTTATAAGTAATGCAATTTACCGCTTCATGTCTCAACATTTAAAATGTTAGGTTTTTTAGGGCATAGACACATGGCATGCCCTTGTGGCTTTTCCCAAGCCCATTAGAGACAAGTGTTAAAGTAAATTTCTGATTAAAAAAAATCCCAATATTTCACTTTACTGACTGGTATAGTCGTACACCTCCAAATCAATGCCTGATAATCTATGCAAGATTATGCATACAATAAGTGGCCACAATAAAAGTAAAAGTAAATGTCCTTGGAAACATTCTTTCCTTTTTCAACTTTATTAATCAGATTGTGTAAGCACATTCTGTAGATTTTCACGTTTCATTAGCAAATAGTGCAATAGTTTCTCTAGAATTGAACCTGTGATATGCAAATCAATTACTTTCTCCATCGTGTAAAAATGAAACAAACTCAAACAGATGGTGTTTAGGGGTTGTGGCATATTACAGAATAAGCAGAAGGGACAACAGCTGATTTTTCTATTGTTATCGAGGTAGCGTCGTTTGGAGACACTGAATCTATTGTATTCGAATTCGCCATTTTGTAAACTCCCGTGTTTATGTCCTGAAAGTTGACAGTTCACTTATAAAAATCGTGTAGGCAAATATACGAGACAATTTTTAGCCTTTCTAGCGTTGAATAGTATCACATCTGACTGCTTCTTAGTTAAAAACTAAGAAGTAGGTAACAAAGAAAACAAAAGAAACAAGTATGTGAATTACTAATACATGTGTGTGCATGTGGATATTATAACTATCATTTGTCTTCGATGTTTAGACCGTATCATCCGAGAATTTATAAGAAATAGTCCATTCCTTTCAGTTTTCTTACAACTAATCCTATCCACTTACCTTCAACTAATAATGATTAATAAATCTGCTCGTAGAGTCAGCTTAATACTTAGAAAATCCTATGAGTAGCCATGCTAAAGCACCGCTAAAGAAGACCAAAAATGGAAGCAGTTATCTATAATAATAAAACAGTTACAGTTTTTCATTTTAGTGTACAGATAGAAGCTATACTCGTCTTTTTAGAATTATTCTCTGGTTATATTCATTTCATTCGTTTAATACACCACTTAGGTGGCGCTATCCGGTAATTCTAAACTAAAATAGCTATATGAACTATACATATCAACTATACAAATTCAAACGTCAATTCTAAAACAATAATTGAAACTATAGTATAAAATAAATATTCAGAACGTAAGCATAAACAAAGGAGGCGATTTATGATTCTGCACCCAAAGTCCATGATTGGCTCATGTCCCTTCTAGTTATTCTGTGGACATATCTTGTTCCAGATTTTAGTATGACTTCACTATAGCTAGTTCCTATTAAACGCAAGATATTACTATACTAAGCTCCGCGCCCCAACAATGACTCAACTGAGATCTAGTGCAATCGTGGATCGAGATAATCGTAGATCGTAGTTATATAAAAGATAAACACCTGTTGTTACAGATTAATGTTATCTACATACATAAAAGATTTAAACTGCCGCAATGTACACCAGATTTTTCTCCTCTTATGTTATTATTATTATTGTCGTTGTTAGAGACTGAGTAAAGAGACATTAATAACAAATATTTTATTCATTTATTATTTATCGTTTACTTGTTGTTATGTTATGTTATTTACTTACAATATGTTTTAATAAGAGTAACGTAAAATACTAAAAAATATATCCAGAGCCATTAATATTATTAAGTATTGAAACTAAGTCGGAGGTATAACGGATTAATGTCAGGCATTGAAACTACGGCGGAGCTCTCCCGGTTTAGCATTAAGCATTGAAACTAAGTCGGAGCATTGAAACTAAGTCGGAGTTATATCGACCGGCTCGTCTGCCTGCTGCCGCTTTAGGACTGAAACTGCGTCGGAGCTTCAGAGCAAATTAATATTAGGTATGGAAACTACGTCGAAGCTAACTTCCCGGCCGGCTCGTCGCCTAGCTCGCGCTCTGAATAAGCACGCGGATGATAAGCGGTACATGCGCCTTACGTATGCGCGCTTCGATGGCGCGCTCGGTCTTTTTGTATAGCTTCGGTCTTCGATCGTACTCTCCGCACGAAAGGTGATATTTGGCTTCGTCACTATTATAAGGGGTCGGTGAGCGCGGAGCATATAAAAAGATACATACATACATATAAATGCACACGATATTAGCGCTGCTATTCAAGAAATTCCCGGGCGAGGTTTTGAGTTGTATCGTGTTTTACGCGGTAGTGATAAACCTTTGAACTGAAAATGCTCACCGTCACCCTAGTCCAGGAATTGCTCCGTAACATCCTTTTGGCTCGTACAATTTAAGCATACAAATACAAGTGCATTATAACCATCCTCTTGGCTCGTACAATTTAAGCACACAAATACAAGTGCATTATAACTATCCTTTTGGCTGGTACAATTTACACGTATAACATACAAATATAAGCGCATTATAACCATCCTTTTGGCTCGTACCATTTCAACACATAACATAACACAAATACAAGTGTATTGCAAGACATCCTTTTGGCTCTTATTAAAAACTATATTTACGAAACAAATATAATATTTTATGGAGTGAACTGCCGTCGGGATAAACATACACATAACAAAGAAATTTACCTTCCCGACGGACAGAAGTAATAGAACATAATAATATATGTATTGTAAATCAGAAATATATAGGCTAAGAATTGCATTTTTATTTTTTATCTAATGTATGTAAAAGGATTTTTATTTTTATGAAAATATATGTATTAAGCGAAATCCAAGCTTTTATTTAAAAGAACCCTTACACTAGTAGTACTTCACCGGCAACTTGGTCCAATAAAAGAATTGGACCGTAACAGTCGTCTTTTATTTCAATACTTTTGTTTATATTTTACTTTCGTACGTATTCAAGTTATTTTGTCCTTTTGTCTTTTTATTGTTTTTTTAAGTGTCATAACGATCGGTAATACCGCTCAGCTTAGTGCAGTTGTTCTTCACTAACAACTAATGTATAAGACAACTAATATGTATCGATCAAAAGCTTATTTTATGTGAATGGCTAGATTTTATCCTAGAAAAATTGCACTAACTCGTTTCAGCCCAGAGAGATCTCAAATACTTTGACAAATTGTCGACGCGTTTCAACAACCAAGCATTGCCGAATGTGGAATAGACCCATTGTCACTGTTTATTAAACACGACTTGTTTTTGTAAATTCCTAATCTTTGAAGGACCTTTAGAAACTAATCGGTCAAATCAATTTAACATTAGAGTGATCAATATTATGATCTGTTTCAAAAATATGTTGGGCAACGCTAGACTTTTCAATTCTAATATGTCTAAGGTTAGCCATATGGTCTTTGAACCTAGTTGAAATGAATCGTCTCATTTGCCCAGTATATTTTTAATTACAATTTTTACATTTATTTTAGTAAATACCTACCCGACTTTCCCAAAGGGCTGAGTCGTCTCTTTAGGTTTATCGATCAGACTTCACGAGCTAGTCTCCGCACTGTAAATTATTCTAGCTTTTTGAAGATTTTACTCAAACTTGTAGAGATTAAGGAAGCCAAAGGGGGTAACAAAAGCTGTGGCTTGGACATTTTCTTGAAAAATTGTACATTGTTTCAAAATGTGCTTATAATTAAACTTCCTAATAAGTTAATTAGGAAGTTTAATTATAAGTACATTGTTTCCAGCATTAGCTTATCTATAAGTTAATAGATAAGCTAATGCTGTAAACTATTACAGCTGGTTGCAACTTTTATGATTTTAAGCTCGTTCTCATACCTAACCCTGTTCAAGGGAAAGGTGAGGAGTCTGTGAACTACAAAATTCTGTTTATCATTTTCTGTGTGATGAGAATCCGAAGTAATGCAGTGAAGTGTACTGTTATCGTTCCTATACATGTCAACTTCTAATCTATTCTTATTTCTGAGTTCTAATGTATCTCGGAAGGGTAACTGACAGTGTTTCTCTTTCTCACATATGAACGTTATGGCTACGAACCGATTAATCTCCTAAGGAAGTTATCAATATTATAGTTTTTGGTCTCAAAAGTTAGCCAAACCCTAGGGAAGCAGTCCTTAGGGGATGGCAAAGTGTCTGGAATCGGTGCACTAGGAGAAAGAGAACTAACATCAAATGAAATTAATATATAGTAGTCCGGCAACTGAATATTTGGCATTTCTTTAATAAGTTCTAAAGAATTTTTAACTATAAAACTAGGTTGCTGTATAGGCAAGTTACTAAATTCACTGGTCAACTATTTGGAAACCTTGGAAGTCGGTGCATCAGTTGCCGACACAATTGGTCTCAACGACAGCACAAGTTTTTAAATTTTAGGTAAACAAGTTTCGGATAACAAGGTTGGAAATGTACTTACATACGTCTAATATCGGCAGGAACAAGGTTGTTACGTACTTTAAACACATTGTTAACATCTCTAGTCCTTTTCCGTAAAGGACTATTACTAATTGACTTAAAAGGAACACTAGTCAATTCGTCCTTAACCCTATCGTGGTAGGGTAAAATAACAACCTTATTATAATATTCTTTATGGCTTTCAAATGGAATCAATTCTTTCTCGCAGGCCTTTAATGCTGCTAGGATTTACATTTTTTTGAAATTGTACTTTTGCATACCTCCATCCACAACTGTTTTGTGGTCTCCGATAACCAAAAGATAGATACTCAATGGCTATTTATGCGTATTTAATGGTGAAGTTGTAGATATACTCTTGAATTTACAAAGAATTTGTTTTTTACACGCAACCATTATAAACGTTTTATATATTTTTATTTATTGACGAAAACAAATATAATACCTACAGATTATGGAAAAATTTAAAAACGATGTTGCCCAATAAAACGAATAATGTACTAGGAGAAACAGAGTTTAATAGCATGAAATTGACAAATGAAAAAGACATTGCTTGCAGTTTCAATAGATATTTTGTAGAAAGTATTGAAGAAATAGTGAGTAACATACCTAGATCGTATAATTATTCTACAGTATTGGATAGAGTTGATAATCATATACCAATGAGTAAATTTAATAAAGTGTCGATGGGTAGGTTAAGAAATATCTTGAGGAATTTAAAGAGTTCTGCTGATATTGGTGATGGAATATCCACACGTATCTTAATAGACGCATGTGAAGTGATTGGAGATAGACTCTTGGATGTAATAAATACCTCTATGGATAAGGGTATATTTCCTGAAGATTGGAAGACGACTGTTATAACACCGGTAGCTAAGATTCCAAAAGCAAAAAGTGTAGTGAATTCAGACCTATTAATTCTGTAGCGCCCTATGAAAAAGTTTTAGAATTGTGTGTGAAAGAACAAGTAATCGAATACTGTGATAGAAACAACATACTTGTACCTAATCAGTCAGGATTCAGGAAGAAACATTCTTGTGAATCCGTAATAATGGACGTATGTGATCAATGGGTTAAAGAGATTGATAAAGGAAATATGGTATTGACTGTATTTTTAGACTTTAAACGTGCGTTTGAGACTATTGACAGAAACTTGCTGCTGTGTAAACTAAATAAAATTGGTTTATCGGGTAACGCCCTGAAATGGTTTCAAACTTATCTCTCAGATAGAACACAAACTGTAAAGTTTAGAAATGTGGTATCTGATGGGGTTAGCACTCAGTATGGTGTACCACAGGGAACTGTCTTGGGACCGCTTTTGTTTCTACTATATATTAATGATATGGTGAAATGTGTTGACAACTGTGAGATCCGTATGTTTGCTGACGACAGTATGGTTTATGTTGCTGGTAAAAATGTTTACGATATGGTAGAACAATTAAATAATGATTTAAGTAAATTATATCAATGGTTATGTGATAATAATATGGCGGTTAATCTAGATAAAACTAAATTTATGGTGATTGGGTCTAAATTTCAGGTAGCAGGTATAGATTTTAATAGTTTAAAAATATACATTAATCAATATAAATTATAAAGGGTTGATAATATTAAGTATTTGGGTGTAATGATAGATTCTAACATTAACTTTAAGTCACACATGCAATATTTATTAAATAAGATATCTAAGAAAGTTTTCTTCCTAAATAGAATAAGTAAAAATTTATCTTCGTATACTTTGTTACTGTTGTACAAAGCCATTATATCACCGTATATTCACTTTTGTTCAACAGCACTGTTCAGCATAAACAGTACTGAAATGCAAAAATTACAAAAACTACAAAACAGAACATTGAGAATTATATTAAAGTGCAATAAGTATACACCGATCAAACTTATGCTCGATGTGTTGAACCTGTTAAATGTTAAGCAATATATAGTCTACAAAACCATGATCTTTATTTTTAAAATGAAAAAATGCATGTTACCATCTTATTTAAGTGACAGAATATCGCTTGTCCAAGACATACATGAACATAATACAAGAAATGTTAAAGACCTCTATATAGAGAAATTTAGTAGGGTTCGAACATCGAGGAATGTTTTTGTGAATGGTTTCAGGTTGTTTAATGCATTGCCTCAAAGTATAAAATACTGTGATAATTTATATAACTTTAAGAGAACTCTGTTAGAATACGTTAAACAAGAATTCTATTAATCCTTATTTTTAAGTGTAGGAAGATCTAGATAAATTTTGATGTAGTAGTAGCGTAAAATAGTTAATTAAATAAATGTAATAAATGTAATAGTTGTATATAATAATAGCTTTGCTAATAAATACATTACTTACTTACTTACTTACTTACTATGAAATACAGAATATTTAATATTGTGTTGTATACGACAACAAAATTATTAATTTTAGCGATTCTTAAATATTTTATAAAATGTTAGCAATTGTTTCAGTAAACATATCTTGAGAAGGAGAACAGAATGTACAGATCTAATACATATACATGTTGTAGCGCTGTAAATTCACTCAAAATACGTAAGTAATATCCTACATAGTACCATACCTAAGCAATAAGTTCTCAGTATTATAATTCTTTGTTGTGATAATTCGAAATCCTAATAGCGTGTTCCTCATTCATATCATCTCAAATCCAACTAAAAATACTAGTTTTCATTTTTGTTGTAAGTTATGCCTTGACGTAAAATACTTAAAGAAATTACTTATCTAATTGCTACTCAGAAGGATATTGTAATTCTTTCTCGACATGCTACATGTCATGTAAGTATGTATGTGCGTAAAAGGATGAAATCTTTAAACAATTACATCCTTATCCGCACCTAAGGATCGAAACGAGCTCGTAAGTGTATAAAACCGTGTGTCTGTGTTGTCATTACTATGACCACCGCTCTAAAAAAGCAAAAAGTTCAAAATTCATCTCGGTTGTAATTACGCCGACTAGAGTAAACGATTGAAACCTAGCAAACAGGTTAGATGCAAGTATGTATTATACATCACTTGCAGTCGCCAGCTTGCGTAGAAAGAAATAGTGGCGACCAACATCGTAAAATAAAAGAGTATTTTACAAAACACCATAGCTATGTATATAACGTACCTACATCATGAAGCAGGCTTTCATAAATGATGCAATTTTGATTTGTAGCTATTTTCCATATTATGATAATCTCTGTAAATACAAATGTTTTCCGTATACATTAAACAATTTACATCCATCACACATTATACGCCTTGTGTTTTAGGTGCGAATAAAACAAGTTATATAAATGTGTTAATACTACAAATGTAATGTAATACTTAGTATTAGCGTATCTCTACTTTATTTAAAAATAAAACTAATAACCCAACTTCTCTTGCTAAAAAAAGTTATTTTAGTAATAAAAAAAGCTGATTTCAATGTTTGTTACTTTCCAAATTATATAGAATGCATACTTCTTAATTTTGTATTCGAACATATAAACATTAAGATAAAAATTTCTCTAATCTCATATACTTAAACAGTATAAGTTTAATGATTATAATGATGAACTTGGGTTAATGAATCCAACTTTATTTATTGAAGACAACCTTATAACAGGTAGCAAGTACATATTTTATATCAAGACTGCTGAAATAAATACTATCATATTTTCAATACATTTAAACAACTTACCAGCCTGTATCCAATACCACCAGTAATTGGAGAATGCAGAATTTTGGTTCTAAATCTACCTCGCGTGGACAGTTGCCTAAATTTTAGTTTAGGCAAGAGATACATAAACGTTGCAAGTAACCTCGACGATTACTGGTTATTACAGAAGATTGGAACCATATTTCAATATATACGGTTATCATAAAGTAAAGAATATATTTTAAATTATTATAACTTTTTTACAAATTAAGTTAATGACCAAAAACCACCAAAACCTAACTGCTTACGGAATGGGATCTAGTATGCCCAATTCCAGTGACGGCAATTGCTCAATATGTCTTACATTCGGTTGTTGTAATATTACACAGCATTCCATAACATTTCTGGTTGAATTGCACCAATTTGCTCTGTAATATTGTCCTTTAAGTCTTGTAGCGTTGTTGGTCGAGTTCTAAACACTAACTTATTAAATAACCCCACAGCCAGTAATCCGCTGGGTTAATATCAAGTGATCTTGGTGGGCACGACTTTTCGAATTGTCTGCTTAACACAGGACCTTGAAAGGCGTTGGTTAACAATTCTTTGACTGGTCGGAAATTGTATCAAATAGGCAGGCTTTCATTTGTCAAGACCCTACACTCAAATCCATTTTCGGGTGAAATCTTCATAGTCCATAGGTGTTTTCCATAAATAAAATAAAATCCCATTCCTTAAGCAATTAGATTTCGCTTATTTTTTGTTATTAATTTATTTTGCTAAAGCTTTATATATATCCCTTACTTTACTAAAACCTTGTACATCACAATAACACACTGCATAGTATAAAATTAGGATCAACCCGTTTTTTAATTTTTTGTTTCTTGTAGTTTTTAATTATTCCAGAAATTCTTTTTGTTTTCGGAACTTGTTCGGTTGTTTGCGTGAACAAGAAAATCTTGTAGTTGTCTTTTTTCCAAAGTTTTTGATTTAAGAATAGTTTGATAAAAACAGGGTCCCTCAACTGAATTCTTAAAAACCATTATCAGCATATTCTTGGTTTCTATGGTTTTATCTGTCAATTGCCAATTGTTTCTATAGTTGTATCATAATTGTCAGAGTATTACAATGAGAATAAATCCTGTTGTTGCGGCAAGAATTGTGGCGACTATAGAAGATGGTCGCGATCAGCACAAAACTGCGAGAAACGTTGGTGTAAGTCTCTGCAACGAGTATTTCAGCGGTATGAAGAAACTGGTCTGCTCACTCGAAGATCTTGTTCAGGACGAGGCAGGACTACAACAGCTACAGGTAATTGCTTTCTCGTTTTTAGTGTTTTGAGAAATCGAACAGTCACAACAGTTTCCCCCCGAGAAATGAGAAATGTACACACAAGTAAGTGGATAGTTAGGAAGCGACTGCATTCTGCTGGATTATCTTCTCAAACAAGAGCTACTGGACCGCCGCTTTCCCGTGAATATCGAATTGCTCATTTGCAAGCTGTGATCACTGCCAGAGAAGGGAATACTCGCTACTAAAAGGCCTAAACTATCATTTGTTTGTCAATAAGGTTTGAAAAAAAAAAACAAAAACTTTTTTGTTCACACAAGCACGACAACAGTTAGTAAACTATGTTACAACCGAAAAAGTTCCGAAAACAAAAAGAATTTCTGAAATTTCTTGAAAATACGAAGTGACCCTAATTTTATGCTCGGGAGTGTATACATATTTATTATTTTTATATATGCGTCTTATCAGTAGATACAATACCTAGCAGAATAAGAATATTTTTTTAACAATATATTTTGTTGGATTAACGTGTTTCTGCAAATAGCTTCGAAATGGCAAGCAACTAACTGTATTTGTTTAATAAACAGTTACTGTTTCACATACTGGTACTATGCCCCAGAAGATTTTGCGCAAATAAAATAATTTTACAGCTTTCAATTTGTTGGTTTAGCTCGTATTTTTCATCAGTTTAGAGAGCATGTTAAATTTAACTATTTAGAGATGTAGACATTGATATTGAATTAAAATTAAATAGGTATCAGCCGACATAGGTATATCTTTTCTACAGCAGGTATTAATTACTTATGCTTTTCCTTGTCTTAAACATTTCTTGAGTTTCAACAAGAATCATCATTTGACTTCTGTTGACATTGAAGAAGTATACCACTACACACAAATATATGTATGTAAGTAAGATTAGCGACAAAGTACTGGTGTGTATAAGATATTTTGTATAAATAACATATTTATAGTTAAGAGTTTTAACTACTACATATAAATAGCTAATAAGCATTCTCTTGTCTGCAATAACTTATATGAACTCGAGTTTTTTATCTTTAAATCAAGTAATTACGTTATTCGTCATACATGAATGAATAACTCAGACATTCGAAACGCAAGAACACTACGCCAACTAGAAAAGAAAACACAACCTACATATGTATGTAACAGAATATAACACCGCAGCTTAACGCAACCGTATATGGGAGGTCAGGGAGAAAATATTCGATTCAACATAAGATAAAACCGGTCATCCACTTCGCGTGTGGTTCGCGTGTCCGACAAGCTCCGGAATCCACCGAATATGTTCTTAGGGACCTCACGGTGTCCGCGGCCGCACTTGTCGGTAATCGTAAACTTCACCTAGAAAACTCGAAGAGATTTCAAGTTGTTTACACTGTTTGCATGAAGACATTTGATGATTTACATTTTATCTCTTTCTCATTCTTATGGGGATATGGGTTAAATGGGTTGGAATATTCTTTTCGAGCAGCAGCCAATGTTGTTTTCGTCTAGTATTTCAACAAGATTACTATAAATACAAACCCAGGAAGCAAAAGAAAGACTAAAAGTAGACTAAAAGTATATGTATTATGTTTTAATACTGTTTATATTTCATTAGTGTCGATAAAGAAAATAACCTAATAAATTCTTAAGCTTTAAATTCTGATATTCTTAACGAAACAGCTGTTAGATATTGGTCGTAACACCACAACTAAAGATAGCAGGTACTCCAAGGTATTCTGGATCAGAATACAAAAAAATGACAAATAATGTTGTCAAGTTTGAAGTATCAGATCACTACACATCTATTAATCGTTAATTGGCATATCTGCTAGCCATACAGTGTGGGCAACATTGTCTACTTGAAACCAATCGGCAAAACCAATAAATACCTTGGCTAAACTAACATTTCACCCTTCCAATTCAAATTTACTAAACTATTGAAATCATTGAAATTAACTCTGGCATTTTCTAGCCCATTAAATACAGCCGTATAAAATGCAGGTCCTATTTAAACTAAAATAAGCTGAGAATCAAAAGAAATAATTTGATCTTACAAACAATAGCAAAAATTCCAGTAAATCGACTGAGGCCTGACAGCTTTTTGGACTGATGAAGCATACTTTGAACTTGGTGGTGTGAGCACGCACAATGAAAGAGTTTGGTCACTAAATAGCCCACAAGTGAATATTTAACAAGGACTTCACAATTCACTTCGACACACACTTCGACATTCAACATTTGTAATAAATGTAATATTTTTAATAAATCTCATTTCTGTTATATAAACAGATATTTTTAATTTTTAAATTACTCAAGGGTTGATAAAAATACCACCTACTTTTGAAAAATCGTCTACTACTATTTTTTAAGTATGTAAAGTTCGATTTATTTCTTAAATATTTCACTCGCTAGCACATTAACCTATACATATACATATGACATTTTATTCAATGAATTGTAGAACAAATTGTAGAACACTGTTTGCAATCTACTGTTCAAGTGAACGAATATCGGTCCATGTAGGTTTAAAGTAACAATTTATAATGTTATTTTCATATATGGTAAACATTAATATTATACACTATATAGGTGGCGCATTATATCCGACATAAAATTTATTAAAAAAATTATTGAAAAAAAGTGGAGGTATTCGTAAGCTTCATATCTAAAAATTTTGCATATATGCATACCTATAGGCTGTTTTATATCGGCGTGCTAGACCTAACTTATGTTTTTTTTTATGGAACGCTATACTTTTTTGCATTCTTAAAATCTGCTTACTTTTACGAACCTTTTCATATAGGGTTTGCTGAATCTATACTGAGTATTTCAAAAGTTATCACCATTTTTACGTCTAAAAGAAGGTGTATTCAGAATGTTAGTTCCGGTAAGAAAAAAATATATGACCTTTTTCGCACAATTACATAGTTTGGCTACGTCTTCTATTTTTGTTGGTTGCAGAAAATCTCTAGAATACTAGGTGAGTCAAAACTCGGGTGCTTAATTTTCTCATTAAATTTTAATGGAGCAATCTACATTTTTAATGACGTTTTAATAGATATTTATCGGCTCTTTCGTTTTTTTTTTAACCATACCTAATTCTTGGGTTTAGAAGATATTTCACATTTGAAATAAAAAATTGGTTGTTTTCTTAAATTTTATGAATTAAAAAGTTACACGTTGTGCAAGAAATGAAAAAGTACACTAAACAAAATTGCCGAAAAGGTGACCGATAACGTCAATACAGTGTTGCAGTCGTAGTTCAACGAGCAGTTCTGCATCAATACTCCGAAAAATAAAATTTTGTATTAAAATGGTTATGGATTAAAGCAGTGCTCAGAGGTATATTTTCCAAATATAGTTGTAAACTGTTCTGGAGAAAGTTCAAGTAACCTTGACTATGTAGTCGTCCATCAAAGAAATGTGCTCCAATAACGTAATTTCCAACTATGCTGCCCCAAACATTCAGAAGACCGCCTAGTTTATGCTATGTCTTGTGTGATAGGCGGATTGTCGGTAGAATAATAATGAAAGTTGTGTTTACTCACGCTTCCATTTTTGTGAAATGTTGCTTCATCCCGAGACATTCAACGAAATCTATCCGATCATAGATTTGTTGTTGAGCTAATTCACTTTATTCAACAACTCTTGGTGTAACTGAATGGTATGGCCGGCCAAAACCACCACATATTGGTCGGTTTCTATCTGCTAACAAACAACAAAATATTTACCCCGCCTGATGCGACAGTAATGCAATTTTTTATTTTAAATTTCTTCTAAACTCAAACAGTTGGGTATAAGGAATCGTTCACAAGAACAAAAGAAGCGATAAATATCTATCTAAACGTCATGAAAAATATAGGCTGTTCCATTTAAATTTAATGAGAAAATTAAGGACCCGCGTTTTGACTCACCTTGTATACAAGAAATATGCTGTTTGTTCAATTCTCGAACCAACACAAACAGAAGACGTAGCCCAACCATGTAATGGTGCGAAAATGATCGAATTCTTTTTTTTTACCGGAAGTAACATTCTGAAAACACCTTATTTTAGACGCAAAAATATTCTTAAATTCAGAATTTAAGTACAATGGAACAATCTTTTCATAGCTAGCTCTTTAGCTTCTAGCAGTTTTTTAGATTTTTATTTGCATTAATTACACAGTATTTTAAAATATTATCATAAGTACTGCTATTGCTCCATCTTTTACACTGTTCTCTCTCATCATTTGTCAAGCGCTTCATAATTATTGTCATAAATATAATTGTATCTTTGAAATACAAAATAGATTGTCAAAACAGTCCATTCAAAATTACAAATATAATCGGCAACCTAAGTGACCTACACCCTACACTAACAATTTTTTGCATTATTCTGTAGTTGTTCCTTCCATATAGGATCTTAATATTGCTTCTATGGAGCATACTAAATATATACATGTATGTACATACTTACATATATAATCAGATTTGGCTCAAAACCGTGTTGAGCCGTTGAACTGAACAACTACCGCCATCTCTGCTAAGAAAGACGAACAATTTATCGACACATTCGAACAATCCGTGTTGTAATACAGCATGTGTTGCAGTCATGTTACAGTGCAGGTCTGATACGTCCTTACGATACCGACATTTATTTCCTTCTTAACTAAACTTCGTGTAGTTAATTAATTACAAAAAAATACTTGCTATAAAAGTAGTATTAAATGATGAGTATTCGGATCGAAAGATAATATTTGTACTAGGGTTTATTATCATTTTATAATTGAAACTTTCAGGATATGGCAAAAATTTATTTAAAAAAATTATAGCATTTAATTCGACAGTTCATGTGTTTTTAATAAATGAAGAACATTTATAAAACAATTAATTTTTTATACAAATCTATACAAATCAATGTGCCACTCTGCACCTAATACTAATGTCTTTATTACAGTAATGCAAAATCGCAAATCAAGTAAATACAATAATAAAAAAAAACAAAAAAAAGTGTACATATACCGTAACCACAAGGCGAGGTTCAAGATGTCAGCCAACCAATTTGTTTTATCCAAAATAAAGCATCCAAATTATTGTCTATAACTATATTGTTCTGATCATCCATTTTTACATAAATGCTTGTACGCGGCTACAAAATTGCAAACTAATCTAACGATCTAATCAGCACGTAAGTCAATACATCTTTATTTATACATTAATTGGATAGCTTTAACCTTCGCCCAATCTGAATAATGCTTTATACAATGTCTAATCAAAAACTAAAAAGATGAATAATTTAATAAAAGTACACATATGCGAAATGAATTTTCACGCGAAAAAGCTGGACTAGGAATGATATACAGTTGCGAATGTATTCCCTCGGGAACTTGGAAGTGCTCGATTTCGCTGTTTAGGGTTCACTAAAATTTATGAATGCATGAACTAATAGCGATTTCGATATGATGTATTTTGTGCGTATTAATCCACCTTTCATGTAAGTATGTATATATGTACCAGTCCCACTTAACTTTATACATTTATGCGTCTACTTCCTATACGTAACAGTAACCAAATTATATAATACAATTTGTAATATAATCCATGAAGTAAGTAGAGGTATATCTAATTCCTAATTAGAGTTTCTTTTTAAAAGCTTTACAAGATACACAAACTCAATCATTCTCAAAGTGGAGCATGAGAAATGCTAATGAGAACAGAAGCTTGTCAAAGATACATATTTAAACAAGTAACTACCTGATAAAAATATTCTGACAAATTAAAACCATTTTACATATATACTTATATTGTTTTATTTTAAACATACCTACTATGATGAACACAGGAGATTATACTCTACTAGACTAATGCTCATATTCACAAACGGTAGTAAAAAATATAACGAAAAATAATACGCAATGGAGTGTTAAAATTAAGTTTCAAATTACCAAAAATGGATTTCTCACTAAACAAATTCATGGAAGTCACAAGGGGTTATAGTAAATAATAAATCATTAAAACATTGTAGCAAAATCTATGAAGATGATTTTTAAACAAAACCCTTGATAGGAAACTAATCATAACGGAATTGTTAGATAACATAAGGCTAATTATGTTTATTTTAGAAATGTGTGTTTCATCTCAGCAAATCAAAAACTATTGAACATATATCGAAATGTCAATATAATCTATCATTTAAGAATCAACAATTGCAATTGAAAACGCAAGTTTCGTGTTCTTCCCGACAAACAAAATTCAGTATGCTATTTAACAACCAAGTAACGTTTTGTTACATCGCACTAGTCCCTCAATTTCATTTTATTTATTTCGAGTTCAAAAATTAGAAAGCTAAAAACTGCGCCTACTGTTTGTCGTAGTTGTCGTATGTTATTCATTTTATATTTGTATTTAATTATTAAAGAAACACTTTTGAAACTTTAACCCCACAGATGTTGTCCAGAGTTGGCAGGGGTTTTCAACAATGAATATGTAAGTGTCTGGAAACGGATTGTTGTACTATAAATTACATTCTAGGCTTCTGAATACTTATAAGATTCTTCATTATTATTCTTATACATAATTCTAAATCATTATCATATTATTGGGCGTTTTCTGTAAAAATACAAAGACTTTATTATTATTAGTATTGACACCATTCGACAGATAATTAAGAAGTACAGTTCCTGGTATATGGCGTCCTATTTAAATTAATCAAGTTATACACACTTAGTTCTTACTTGATCACTTTTAATTTTTGGACACCGTGTATAAAATGGCAACTTATAATTCGGATATAAACTATGATTTATTGGTACACTTCATTGAATATTTTGCTTCCATAACTTAAATACTTCTTAAGTAGGTATTTAAAATCTGCAAATAAGGTTAGATTTGGAGAAAATTCAAATTACCGCCAAAACCATAAGGTTTAGGCATTATAAACCTTATTAAAACAACCACTTATTATGATCGGAGAATCCAAAAATGCAATAACATTTATAGTGTCCCATTTAAAAAAACACAACTTTGATACTTTTAGAGCTTTTGGGACACCCTGTATAATATAAAAATAATTTTTAAAAGTACCCGTAATGAACCTGCATATATCCCAAAAGCAAAACTTTTTGAAAGTCACGTATTTTTGCCACAATTTTCCGTGCCGTATAGCGTGAATAACCCTGTATAATAGATAATAAAATGAAAAATTTGCGTTCATGCCATACGGTTTGCTGGTCGTTGCCGGAATAGTGTGCGACCCCACTAAATATCGCCGGCAGGCGCTGGACGTCACTGTAATTTAAAGAATGAAATTACAAACCTTAAAATTAATTCATCGCTTGCAATAGGAGATAAATCGGTATTGAAAGATGAGGTTAATAGTAGATCTTCTAAAACAGATACAAAAACTACAAATCGTATAAAAATCCCTGAAATGCATTCGCCAAAAAATCACGCGCAGAAAAACACAAATAACATTGGTTTAAATGCCAAGAAGAAATACAGTAGTACCCCTTTATCCGCTGACTCCGTATCCGCGGTTTCAGTTATCCGCGATTTACCTACGAAGAGCAGAAAACGTGTTATATCAATAAATACAGAAACAAATAAAGGCATTCGAGCTTTATTAAAAGTTATAGGAGCATTTGTCGATATATCATCGTATATATGAATCATCCCAGAGCTAGTTTTTCTAGTGCACCCCAAACTGAAAAAGTTGCAACCACAATACGTACTGTAGTGTTACTTAAGCTAGCAAATGCCTTAAATTTATGGGTGGAAGATATCAAGAAAACATATTCCTATAGATGGCAACGTGCTACAACAAAAGGCGTTGGTTTCATATGAAGATATGCAGACCCAAGATTATACTGAAGAGGAAGGAAAATCATTCACAGCAAGTAGGGGGTGGCTGCATAGATTTAAAGCTCGGTTTAATCCCAAAAATATAAAAATAACAGGGGAATCTGCGTCGGCTGATCATGTAGCTGCTGCCTTGCTTCCAGAAAAATTTAAACACATTATTGCAGAAAAGAATTATCAAGTTTTTAACTGCGATAAGACTGGTCTTATGTGGAAGAAAATGCCTCAACATTCATAAAACTGCAAAAAGTGCACCAGGCTTTAAAGCAATTAAGTATAGACTTACCTTGATATTTTGTACAAATGCAGCTGGTAATATAATTGAACCTGGACTTGTTTACCGATCACAGAATCCACGTGCTCTTAAATACAAAGATAAAGCTTACCTGCTTGTGTTTTGGCAATCAAATCGCAAGGCGTGAGTTACGCCTTTCGAATTATTTGCCCAATGATTTCATTGATTTCATCAATGCTTTGCTAACTTTGCTTCATATTTCATATTGTACTCGAAAATCAAGCGTTCGCTACTATCCGAGGTTTTCAGTATCCGCGGAAGACCACAGAACCAAACCCCAACTGTTTTTGTTTGGCTTTTCTCAGATTATGTTATACTTTTGTTGAAAAATAAACTCTATTATTATTATTATTATTATTATTATTATATAGGGGTACTACTGTATACAGAGGTTCTGAAAAATAACAAAATTTCTAACTCCACATATCTCGACATTACTCCTCACGAAAACATCAATTCTTCGGAAGAAGCTGGCTTTCAGGTTGTCAGATCTCGACGAAAGACGTCAAATAAAAATAAAACTATTACCGGATCTGCAACGAACTCAAACATAAAAGCAATTACGAAATACCGTTACTTATATGTTACTAGACTGGAAAAAGATGTCACAAGTGAGAATATTATTAACTACTTAAAAGAGTTGGAGTTTAATGACGTGATTTGCGACAAGATGAATTCTAAGCGACCGGATATATATTCCTCATTTAGAATTGGAGTACCAGCGCCCATCTTAGATAAACTGAAAGACTGTAAAATCTGGCCAGTTGGAACGTACGTAAACACGTTTTTCTGGAAGATGAAGCCACGTACCGAGACGACGTAACTGCATCCGATTCAAATTTGTTTACAATATACTATCAAAACGTCCAATGTCTGACTACTTCTCATAACAAGCTGAATATTGAAATTGGCTTGTTAAAAAACTGCAAAATGGTTCTTATCACCGAGCACTGGCTTGAAAGAGAATCTTTAAAAATGATTCATATCACTAACTTCAATCTAGTCTCCTGTTATTGTCGCAGAAACACCATCCACGGCGGTTCTGCAATTTATATCTCAAAGGATCTATCTGCAACTCCTAATAACGCTGTAAATCACCTTGCTGCAGATCTCACTTTCGAGTGTTGCAGTGTAACTGTCTGTGTAGGTAAAATGAAGTATGTACTCGTATGTGTTTACAGATCTCCATCCAGTGACTTTAGTCAGTTCTGTGATAAACTTGAGCAATTGCTGATATTAAGTACGCGCTTACAGTTACCGACCATTATAGCTGGCGATTTTAATACAGACATCTTAACCAATAATCAAAAATCAAATCAACTAACAAGTATATTAGATTCTTTCGGAGTTAAAGTGCTGGTTAAGGAACCCACGCGTGTGTCTAAATCTGCGCAAACTTGCTTAGACAACTTTTTTATATTTCCTAGTAAAAATCTGCTCATTGAATGTGTCAATGCTATAACACTAGATACAGGTTTCAGCGATCACAAAGCTATAGTGACAAGTGTGAAGTTCAATACTGCACCTGCTCAAGACGTATACAAAAAGTGTCGAATATTTTCTAATACCAATCTGGATTTGTTTATTTCGGCGATAGCAAATGAAAACTGGGCAAAGATCTATAGTGACTTTTACAACTGTAATGATAAGTTTAATATTTTCTTAAATGTGTTTTTAAGATATTATAACGAATTCTTTCCTCTTAAAAAACTGCCAGTCAAACCTAACAAAAATCCTGTTATTGCTGAACATCTCCTTAATCTTAGAAATACTGTTTCTATTTTGCAAAATATTTCCACTCTCGATGTCCACTACAAGCCTACGTATTCGTTCTACAAGAAAGTTTACGAAGATGCGATTAAAGCACACACACGTTGCCGTTACAACAAGCAGCTAATGCAATCAAGTAATAAAAACAGAGATATGTGGCGGATAGTCAACACTCACCTGGGTAAAAGTGCATCTAGAGTAATACCTTCAACCGACAACCTCCAATTGCTAGCAAACGAATTTAACCAACAATTTGCTAATGCTGCAACTGCTCGCGAGGCTAATAATGAAAGGTTAAATATTGCACACAAAGAGTGTTCTTTCTATTTTTTCCTCTTATGCGAAGTGGAGCTCGCATCTGCAGTTACATCACTTAAAAATTCTAAATCATGTGGTATTGACGACATTCCTATACACTTCTTAAAGAACACTTGCCAAAGCTATGCTAAGCCCCTTTGCTACATTATAAACTGGTCCTTTGAATCTGGTTGCTTTCGTGATTTACTTAAGCAGGCTGTCGTAATTCCCGTCCATAAGAAAGGCTGCCCTAATGAGCTTACTAACTACAGACCGATTACTTTTTTGACCGGCTTTTCTAAATTGTTCGAAAAGGTGGTATATGATCGGCTCTATAACTTCATTATAAAATATAACATTATCAGCCCCTTCCAACATGGCTTTCTGAAAGGCAAAGGTATCGAAACTGCGTTATATGATCTCACACGAGCCACTTTAGAACTCAAAACAAAAGCATTCCTTGTGGCTTTCTTTTAGACCTCTCTAAAGCGTTCGACAGCATCGACCATCAGCGGTTACTTCTAAAGCTTGAACATTACGGAATTAGAGGTAGGGCTCTATTCTGGTTTCACTCCTACTTATACAACAGAAAACAGAAAGTTCGCCTGCGGTCCAATGTTACAACTACTACATCCGAAGATTTGGTCGGTGCTGGCGTTCCTCAGGGAAGCATACTTGGACCTCTGCTATTTTTATTATATTTTAATGACATCTATTCTATGACTACTCCAGAGATTGATTTCAGCTATTTGACTATTAACTACGCCAATGACATGACTTTCCTGGTGGATGATGTTTCGATTGAAGCTCTTAGAGACAAATGCGCTGCAGTATTACGTAACATTGAGGGCTGGCTCCATTGTAACAATCTGAATATCAACCACAGTAAAACGCTCAGAATTTTGTTTAAAGCAAAATCGCAAACGTATCCATCCGACTTAAATCTAAATAACAGCACCTATCCTGTGTTAGATTCTGTCCGTTTACTGGGCGTTATGATGGATGTCATCTAAAATGGAGAAGTCATATAGATTTCATATGTAAGAAACTCAACACGCTTTGTTATGGTCTTCGGCATATCCGTGACGTCGTAGACGAATCTGCATTGCGGAGTGTGTACTATGGATGCTGCTACTCACGAATAAAATACGGTATAACGGTTTGGGGTAGTAGTCCTGAACTATCACTCGTCCTTTTGTGTCAAAAGAGAATACTGCGTACTAGGTATCAATTAAATTACTATGACACATATCGTGGTCTTTTCAAAAAAAAATATTTACTAACCGTATTTGCTATTTATATCTACGAAATTTTAAGTTTTCATTTCAAAAATAATCGTTTCACCCATAATTACACCACGCGCAACAAGTTTCATTACTGTTATCCCAAACACCGTTTAACTCTTAACAGAAAATAACTTTGAATACACCTGTATTAAATTTTATAATAAATTGCCTGTACACATCACATCTGTAAAACATTTAAATTTATTTCGTAAAACAGTATTTGACCTATTATGTAAATTAGAACAATACTGTATCGATGATTATCTTGGTGCTGATCTATAATTACTTATGCTTAATTACTAAAACTTTGTTTTGTTGACGTTTGTCCTATGTAAATGTACATATTACAATAAAAACCATTTATTATTATTATTATTATTATTATTATTATTATAGATAGAGGGACTTTAACATATGATCAGAGAAATTTCAACAAAAAGATTTCTCAAACACGTCAAGTTATAGAGCGAGCATTTGTATTGTTATTTGGTAGATTCCGACGATTGAAATACCTCGACATGACCAACACTAATTTCATACCTAATGTTGATATCGCATGTTGTGTACTGCACAGCCTCTGTTTAGATCAAAACGATATACAGTAGTGCGCAATTGAACTGCAACACCGTCAGAGATTCCAGGAAACTATCTTGATAGGGGTTATAGGAAGTTAATGGGTCGGAACGCCTTTAATCCCTATATGTATATGTATATGCTACACACAGGCCTTTAGGCCCATAGCTTGGTGATGGTTCTCCACTCCTTCCGATTCCTTGCTCTGGCTCTCCAATTCACGATCCCTTCACTGTGTAGATCCTTTAGCGCTTCGTCATACCACCTCTTCCTTGGCCTACCCTTCTTTCTTGTGTTTCTTGTATCTATGTCCATCATCTCCTTAGCACACCTGGTGTCTGTCATTCTTTCAAGGTGTCCTAACCATC
>SMLS01071251.1:0-13349 GCA_004785975.1 Popillia japonica | reverse complement strand
TAAATAGATACTATTTAACAAATTAATTATACTTTAGCCAGTTAATAATTATTATTATTAGATAAAAAAGGAATTTTACGAATAAATTCAACAAGTACGTGTTTTCACAAACTTTGAATCGGAGTTAATTCAGCACACGGCATTTTCGTATTTATAAAGGTTCTTTTTATGCTGCGGTAGATCAAACGCATACATATGAGAGTCATAAATCGAAAGAAAGAAATATTTTGATGGGCGTGACAAACAACAGCTGGCTTTTTTGTAAAACCAATAAGGTGTCTGGACCGTTATATTGCGCGTGGGTAGATGGAAATAAAGGTCCAAAATAAGGACGAAAAATATTACATTGAATGAACCATCAAGTTATCAATGGTTAAATACAGAAGATATCCGGATTATAATATTTCCTATATGACGTTACTCCAAGAATTTAACTTTAGCTCACTTGAAAATAATAGAAAGCTAATTTCGTTGTGTTATTTATTTAAAATTGTTCACGGCATAACAGATAATCCTGATTTTCTAGAAAAATCAAATTTTTACATCCCCCGTTTCAACTCTCGTAGTTCACTTACTTTCGTTTATAATGTACCTCATACAAATTATTTGATGAATTCGCCGCTTTTTAATTTATGTAGGATTTACAATCATTTTAATTATGCTTACTAGGTATATACTAAATATGCACGCTTCGTTTGTACTTTCTTCAATATTAAGAATAACCTTGTAAATGGATTTGTAAAAACAAATAAATAAATAAATAAATAAATATAAATAAACAAAATTACCTCTGCGGTTGGAACAGCTTGTATAGCATACGGATTCACCAAAACGTGTTGGCCAAGCACTTGCGAATAATATTGTTGCAGGAAATGAGTCGTAAGATAGTTCCACATCTCGTTCAGGATGTCTAAGAAACCTCTTCGAAGATCTACCATCTCTAAAGCTGAAATCCTATTTAAAAATCAATTAAGTATTAAACAAATTTAATACATTCTTTAAAGTCTTCCATACTTATGTCTTACACCTTCAGCCGGCATATAAGGTGACAAATATGTCGGAAGTAAATAATCCAACATTTTAGAAATCGGATATCCATTATTGTTATATAAAGTTTGCTCCTTGTGGGAAATACTGAATTGGATCCCCATTTGGGACATATTTAAAGTCTCAATCAGAACATTCTGATTAGGGTTTTGCTAAAATATAATTTAAAATTAGAATTTAACTTTGGTTGATGCACATTGGTGGAGTTACTTTTGGTACAAACGTGATGGGCGTCCTGATTAGACCTAAATCGTTTCTAAACAAAGTAGTAGCTTCCGGCATCCATTTCCTATTCTCCGTAAACAATTTAGCCAAACTAAGAACCAATTCGCTAGCGACATTGATATAGAAATCCTCCACGTTTAGCATAACATGCTTGTAAACTTCGACCCCTTTAGCGCAGCTTTTAAAACAGCTAAATTCCACGACGGGAACAGCTTTTATAGCATCTAAAGGCATTGGACTTAACGCTACGGAATCGTTAGCAGACGGTTGTTTATTGTCGATTTGCACGCTCTGAAGTTTGAGGTTATAGTACTGGTAATTTTGCGATTTCCTCAATTGGAAATACACGGCTGAGTTATACGTCCTTCTTAATTCGGCGAAGAATGGTTTTAGCATGAACATCTTTTCGAAATCGATGTGTACGTAATCTTTTAATTGGCATTTCTTGTAGAGTAACCTGTACTTGTCCTCAATCCAGGAGGCTAATTCTAAAGTTAGCGTTTTCCACTTGTGTCCGACGTTGACCTCCCAAATTGCAGGCGAATCTGAGATCGATGCGAAAATATGTTCTTTAGTGGGATTCTCGTTGGTGAAGATCGAAATGCCAACACCCGATAAGGAGATCAAACATTCTATGTCGCTGTTTTCCATGAAAACCGTTTTTAAAATGTCGTTATAGACTTTTTGCTCTTGCGTGAAGACCAGAGTCTTCTGCATGCCATCTCGGTGACAGATCCAATAGATTACTAT
Source organism: Popillia japonica (assembly GCA_004785975.1). Classification (NCBI taxonomy): domain Eukaryota; kingdom Metazoa; phylum Arthropoda; class Insecta; order Coleoptera; family Scarabaeidae; genus Popillia; species Popillia japonica. The sequence continues at coordinate 11,327 of SMLS01071251.1, read as the reverse complement.
TTTATCTCGTCTAACTTTTTTATTTAGAGTTGTCTTCACGCTATCGCAGCTGTCTGAATCGTCACTGCTCGAGGTGTTTAAAGAGTTTTGATTGGGAGTGACACTATGGAAGTTTATTTTCTCTTCTCCATAACTAAAAAGAATTTCGTCGAAGGAGAAATCAGAATATTAAAAAAAAACTCACCTATCCTTAGAGATATCGATATTGAACCCCATCCCTTTATTATTATAAACATTCCATAACAACAACCTCGGCTTAGTAGGATCATCCCAGGTATACATCAGAGAATGATAAGGATTCACTAAGGTCACCTGACCTTGACCCTGTTGCTGTATTTTCAAGAATAAATCCGCGCACCAATTTTTTATCATAACTGGAGCATCCCCTTCTTTGTAATCGTTGAAGGTGACGCGAAAACTATCGATCTTACCACCTGTTACGCTAACCGTCAAGGCAGACTAGAACCAATTCAAGTTTAGACGGAAGAATTGCAACTACTTCAATTGCGTGTGAGTACCTCTTTGCCCATACGTAAGACGGTGTTGTGGTTTGATGAAATGAAGAAGGCTTGGCTGGTTAGTTTGCTGTCCCTGTACTTGACAGACATCTGCATCGAGGAGGTCTCAGGCCAGAATGGTACGCATTGATGTGGTGGTAGATCAGTCCAAAGGTCGGTTTTCTCATTTTGCTCCATAAATCTAAAAATGTTGGAGCAAAATGGTTAGTTGGGGAAGAATCCCATTATTTTTTGATTGCTAGAAAAAAATTCTTTTACTTTTTCTTGTTTGCTCCATTCAGTTTTGAGTGACAAGGTGATTAAATGTTGTAAATTTTGTAAAAATGTCGATAAAATAACGGAAATAATCTAAGTTCGCCAACATGAAAACAGTCATAGTATTGCCCAAAAGCTAAAAATCCACAATGAAACAGTTTTAACCAATTTGCACAAAATTGAATTCATAAAGAAGCTCGATGTTTGGTTGCCACACCAATTAACACAAAACATCATAATGGATGGAATTTCTATCAGCCAAACTTTGTCCAAACGGAATACAATTCATTTCTTAACACATTAAGGAGTGCTCATGAGTTTTCTCGTGGTTGGCGTCCAATCCTTTCTCTTCATCGCCACCCGTCTTCAAGCTTCCCTCCCTTTAGAAATGACCGTCTTCTGTTCTTCAGAACAGAAATAAAAGGAATTACTACATTTCCATCTTAGGAGCTGGCACTGGAACCGTGGCTTCTTGATGAATCTCCTCGAAAATGTTCTACAACACATTCGAGAAGATCAATTTCCATCTCAGTGTATCTTCGTAGCTTCTGTGACCAATCTCTTCTTTGATAAAGAATTGTTTGAAGGACCAAACTGGTGGTGAAACTCAAAACACCAATTTTCCTGGCGTAATCATTCTGATGCATCAAACAAGAAAAGATGGCTGGAAAGACTATTGGTCTGCATGGATCCTTTAACATTGAGACGATCAGCCGTCATACATCTGAAGAAATATGGATATTTTTGAATTTCAATGATAATACGAAAATGAACAGTCTACTGGATTATTTCCTTCCTAACAAGATACAAACCAAAGCGGCAGTTGTTTTTAAATGGGGGAATGATCCCATAGAGAGGACGCCTAAGATTTCGCATGTACAAGCCAGGAAAAGGGACGAAATATGGCGCAAAGGGACCTGCAACCCTCTACAATCAAGTGGATTCATGCAATGTTAGGAAGCCACAAAATGACGGCCCAAATAGGCGGTAGGTCGCTAGCCTTCAGACGGGAAAGGAGCTGCCTTCAAGGAGGGGTTTTATCGCTCCTGTTGTGGTCCTTGGTCATCGAGGATCTGCTTAAATTGATGCATAGAAAAGGCCTCAACACCATTACAATAAAGGGCAAACATGAGAAGGTTATCACTAGCCAAATGCATCAACTTCTTCACACAATAAGCAGCTGGTGTTTTAGAGAATGACTGTGTGCCAAACCAAGCAAACATTGTTTATTAATAGAAGAAAATGCTCGCTAGATACGATATTTCTAACTAAATTATTCCAGTGAAGTCTCTCCCGATTAGGGACTAAACTGGAGTCAACATTTTTATAAAATTTTTCAAGAAAAACTTGTGGTCTTAAACCAAAAATCATATACTGGTTAAATCTGATGGTTGTAGGACCCATGGTGACCTACATCATTTCATTGGCTCCTGAAGGGAAAAAAACTGGAGCTTACTGTTGAACTGCTGCTCTAAAACAGAACTAGAACAATTGGGGCTATTAGGAAGAGCAATGGCGTAGTGCCAAATTTGAAAATAAAGACAAAAACAATGAAGAACCATTCATTTTGACCTTGACCATTCATGACACTTCTGCCTCGACGATAGGCAAGAAAAGTAGTCCTATATCTTATAAACTATGGACAGAATCTACACAAATCGAATAAAGTCCAAACAATTTCGACTTTCGGTGGCGAAATTCTGGATAACGAACGACAGTAATAAAGGCTTCCAAGGGCCGGAAAGAGATCTGCCGAGTCTTTCACCTGGAGGTGCAAGCAGACCACTATGTAAAGATCCACCCCGAAGGTTACCAATTTCCATCTGCAAAGCCTTGACCAAACGGAATGAAATCTACCCATTTCTTAAAGGGATGGTGGCTGGGGGTGAGAAATGGTGCTCTTCTGTCAAAAACTGGACCCGTTTGAAGCTTACAATTGACCAGAAACGGCCAAAATTGGTCAGCAGGAAAAGGATTGTGTCAACCGTAGACCACACAGGTCTATGGTGACTCTAGGTTTATAAAACTTGACACCAAGGGTTTACTATGTAGGTACTATGGATTTGCGAAACTTTCTTGGTGATAAGAAATTGGCATCAAGACAAGGGTCGTTCTCGCCAACCTGTTCATGACTTACCTTAACGTTTTATTAGTATTATTGGTGATTAAAAAGTTTGGTGAAAAAATTATAATCTTAGTAAATCGTGGACACATCTCAGACAAATTTATCGACAGCAAAATCGCATATTTCTTCCTGCGGACGTTATCCTTGCAAACTATGAGACCTGTGGTGCCGGCACATTCGATCCCAAAATCGTTGGACCACTCGGATTCGTATACTTTCATGTTAAGGCTTTGTTTCCCATGTCTTTTATAGGAGAATAATAAAATGTCTCCACCTACAGATTCGTGGATGACATTAGTAGAGGATGCCTAAAAGCAATTTCCCAAATACAAACAAAATTTGGATCAAAATTGTAAAGATCACCTTTATATGCAATGGCAGTCCAGTCTTGTTGATAATCCAATATGGCGCATAAAAATAAACACTACAGCTACCTTCCCTGTCAGCTTTAACATTCACAGTTAAATATTTAGTTTCGTCATCTTTACCTTCCTCGTTCGTTAAGTGCATGACCTTCTCGTCGAAATGCGTCGTCAAATTTAAGATCCCACTCCACAGGGAGCACGAATATATCACTCTGATGCACAATTTTTGATCTCGCGATAAATTCAAAGCGTAAGCGCTAGCTTTCTCGCCAGATTCCACCTTGATCATCTGCTTAAGCTCGAGATTCTCCACTTCGACCGTGTAGGGTAAATAATTGTAAAAAATCAGAGGAGGTAGGAGCTGTATGATGTAATTCGGGATAAAGTGCGATTGGGAATTCTTAACATCGACGTTCCTCCTCAGCACGAACCTCAACGAGAATACTTCCAAATTAGAATCGGTTTTGGGATTGCAATGGAAATCGTGGGCGGTATCTAATTCGGTGGCGAAATCCTGCCACCAGATTCCTGCGTCTGACACGTAGTGTCCTCTGGAAAATGAAATCAGAATTATGTCCGTGACATTATCATATTATTTGAATGAAGTTACTCTGCGTAAGCTGGTTGGATGAATAATTTGCAATGATATGCGATGTACAAGGGGACGTTGTATTGCTCGTGTGGTTCCAAAACGGCGATTCGCATCGTGGTCTCGAAGGGGTTGGTTATATCCCCTACTGGTTCCAGATTCATTTGTTGGAGTACCGAGGGTTGGTATAATATGCTTAATGCGAAGCATGTTTCGTTTCTGATCTAAAAAAATTGATGGTTGCATAAATCTGAAGTGTCTAATCTTGATCGACTAGGAATTTTGAACAAATACATAGGTGCAGTGGCTAATTTGGTAAGTTGCGAATGTTTTCCCAAAGGATATACATTTAATATATGTATTTTTATGACCTTTTAACTTATCTTATTATCCAGATAGTTTTTCCACTTTTAGGTCAATAATAACACGCAATTCTAACAAAAGTCAAATTTATTCCATATTTGACTTTTGTTAGAATTGCGTGTTATTATTGACCTAAAAGTGGAAAAACTATCTGGATAATAAGAAAAGGATATACAGTGATACCTCGGTTATCGTCGGTTTCGGTTTTTGTCGACTTTTTTCGCAAAATATTTGTCTCGAATGAAACCAAAGACTTTAGAGCTAGCGGCTCTTCGCAAAAGAAGACCAGAAACACTATACAACTGAAGAAGGAAATGATTGAAAAATACGAGAGTGGCATGAAATTTGCTGACATCGGTCGGATGTACGGGAAGCCACCACAGTAAGTTCCATTATAGCAACAAAGGAACCAATAAAAGACGCTAATGTAGCAAAAGGTGCTACTGTACTAACGAAAGAGAGATCGCAAACAATTGAAGATGTTGAACAACTAATTTGGATCAATCAGAAATAGTTACATGGCGATTCTTTTTCGGAAAAGCCAGACAGTTGCATACTGATCTCTATAAAAATATGTCTAGGCCAAGGCTGGTTTGAAAAATTCAAGAAGCGTACTAGCATACACAGTGTGATTCGGTACGGCGAAAGTGCTAGTTCGGACAAGCCGACAGCTGAAAAATTTTTATCACAATTCAAAGATTACGTAGAGGCTCAAGGATTCCTCCCCAGCCAAGTATTTAATTGTGATGAAACTGGCCTCTTTTGGAAGAAAATGCCAAAACGAACGTTCATTACGCAAGAGGAAAAGGCACTGCCAGGACACAAGCCTATGAAAGATAGGCTCACTCTTTTGTTGTGTGGAAATGCTAATGGTGAAAACAAAACCGTTATTGGTATACCATTCCGAAACTCCTAGAGTGTTTGGCAGGCACAGCGCGATAAAAAGTAAATTGTGTGTGATGTGGAGAGCGAATAAGAAGGGAAGGGTCACAAGGCCAATTTTAATTGAGTGTATGAACGAAGTTTTTGACCCAAGTGTAAAAAAATACCTCCGGGATAATCAGTTGCCTCTTAGGTGCCTCCTGCTAATGGACAATGCTCCTGCACATCCTCCAGGTTTGAAAGACGCATTGTTGGAAGAGTTCAATTTTATTACAGTGAAGTTCTTGCCTCGTAATATGACACCACTAATCCAGCCCATGGATCAGAACGTCATTTCAATTTTCAAGAAATTGTATACAAAGGCAATGTTTCAAAGGTGTTTTGAAGTGGCATCAGATATAGAATTGTCTTTAACAGAGTTCTGGAAAAATCATTTTAATATTTTAAATTGTATTAGCCTCATAGATAAGGCGTGGCAGGAAGTGACATCCAGGACGATCAACCCTGCTTGGAAGAAATTATGGCCAGAATGCGTGCGTGGGAGAGATTCTGAAAGGCTCGAACCTTTTCGTGACGATCCTACACATGTAGTGCAGTCAATTGTTGATTTGGGGGGTTGTCCAGGGGTTTAGACGTGACTGATGAGGATGTGGAAGAGTTGATGGATAGCCACAGAGAGGAACTTACCACTGAAGAACTCCAAGACCTTCATTTTCAAATGCAACAGTCAGCTGAGGAAGAAGTTGCTTCAGATGATGAGAGAGAGAGAGAGAAGGAAGAATATGCCTTCTTCAAAGATTAAGGAGATTCTCTGCATGTAGCGTGAAGTACAGACATTTGTGGTGAAAAATCATCAAGACAAAGCTATTGTAGACCGTGTCTCCAGTTTATTTAACGATAGTATACTGCCCCATTTTAGACAAATCTTAAAGAGACGAACGAAACAAACCTCTTTAGATAGCTTTTTTGTGCAACCTAGATCCATTGATCTTGAAGTCGGTCCTACTGCCAAAAGGCCAAGGTTGGGACTTGATACCTGTCCGTATGTAAGGAAATTGTTTTTCCAAACTATTATATCTGCAGCAAATGTAAATTCCATGCTAAATTATTATTTTTTATAATACTAATCTAATCTAGGGGGTTGTCTGGGGAAATGTGAAATCTATTAAAGGACCAAGACGAAGTAACAAACAATAAATACTTCTTGAAAGGTTTGGTGTAAATGCTAAATTGCGCAACCGCTTGATTCCTGTGATTTCTCCTAACAAATCGATAGAAGATTCAGATAAATGTAGAAGATATGAAGATTTTCAACAACTTTGCAGCTATTAGTATATCTGGAAGTAATATGAAAATTTATTTCTAGTCATTGTCTTTGCAAAGACATTCGTTTGACTAGCTTAGTTAAAAATTAAGCTATTTGGAGATGTGTGCCAGGCTTCATCTTTGTTGTTTGTTGTGGAATTCACGCACAGTTTTATCAGAAGAAGATTTTGTAGACGTGTTACCGAACAAATTACATAAGTTGTTGGTACTGGTAACAGTAGTCACAGATTTATTTCAAACTTTACATTCTAATAGCACGGCAAAATAATCAGCAAATTTATCATTTTGTGTCTAGTAACATCCCAAGAATGGTTAAAATGACAGCTGGAGCTTGACTAGAGGATGACCGAATAAGCGGGTCAATTTAAAATCTTGGGAGCTGATATCACAAGCTCTGGAGATCCAGATTTCGGGAGTTCGAGGCAGACGAACCAAGTAATCCGAATCTTAGACTGCCTAAAAACATTGTAATACCTACCTTAAAATGAAAACTAAGACCAACACACAGCAAATGATTGGAACAGTCTAAATGAAAATAATAAAAAGTAATCATGGGCAAATATCAGTTGGTAGGATCATAAGAGAAGACCTACGACAATAAAGTAAAATGCAAGACTTTTGCCCTTGATACTAATCCAAAAGTCATCTCATCTTTGACTGAAGCATTCTAGCAACCATCTACTTTTTTTCAAAGCTATGAAGCAATTATCACAACTTCACTGCAATACGAATTATTTAAAACTTAAACTTAATACTAAATAAAATATTAACTGACAGTTTTCATAGCATGTAAACTGTAGCAAATATGTCCAGTGTACATTCAACGACTAGAAGACTAGAGATCAATTCTGTCAATAATTTTGCATCATTTTCTAGGCGAAATTTGCTTCTATAGAAGAATTAAGAAGATAAAATTTGTGTCCATCCAAAAAGACGATAATGAGTAAGTCAATTGGAGATTCCTGAAAATCATTAACAAGGAGAAGCATGTCTATCATTAGCCCAAACAGTATCAAAACCCTGTTGATTGGAATCTTCTAACATTCGAGTAGTGCTGCCTTTTTGGACATCGTAGATGGGGTCACTGAATGGTCGTATAAATGAATGTCAAAATTAACTTCAACAAATTTGAAGCCGTTTGGATATAATTTGCGGCTTCAGATTAGCTTTTTGGCAGCACTAGTGACAACAATAGTCCCTTGTTTCAGTCTTAGTATAGAAATAAGCTCTTAGAATTTCAAGTATAGGATACAACATTACAACCAACATCCAAAACGAAATTTTAACCACAATTAACGTCTTAATTAAAAATAACCAACAACTATATCCTTCCTACAACAATACATTGCCATTACCCCTTTGTATATGTCCAAAATCCTAAGTAACTCCACTCTCTGTTTAATTACGCATGATAATGATCAGTGTTCTGGTATTACCAATCATTACAAAATAAAATTAATTCCTCATAATCTAAATCTTACTTGCAAAGGCGAGCTAACTACAACTGTTCTCCCATGTTTACTAACGCTATGATTGGCAATCAAATAATATATTTTATTCGAAGTATTACAATGCAACTTCATCAGCTTCCTCCAGGTTTTTTTAGGGCAGCATGTTTGAATCGGTTGGAACCCAGGAACGTGCACTTTCAAGTGATGTTTATTAATTTTTTCGTAAAGGTAAGGTGTCGCGCAAAAAGGAAACTCCAAGCTATTCGTGGTTTCCATATCTAATGCTAGCTCAAGATCAGTTTTCCCAGTCTCATCAGTGTAACTACAAACAAGAATTCCTATCATTAATTCTTCAATTTACTTGGTTAAACTTACCTATCTCGATCATCTGTAAAATCGTCATTAATAAAATCAGTTATTAAGTAATTACTTTTACTTGGACTATTAGGACATGAATCTAAAGGTTCGTACGTTTTAGAACACATTAAGAAACTGTTCTCGATACTTTTAGAACCGCGATTTTCGAAAAGCTCCACTTTGGTATGGGGTCCAATATCGTTGATTAAATTAATTGATTTTTTATTGTAGGCGATCGATAAAGTCTTATTCGAATATAAGGTAAACAATTCGTTCAGTACTTTCAAAAAAGTCGGAGTTATCGTGAAATTTAACGAATCTTTAGCATCAATTAAAATATACGTCGATTTCTTGTAATTAGAAATTTCTGATTGAGCTGAAACACTTGGCTTCGACTTAACTTCTTCTTCTGGTTCTTCCTCGCCTTCACTAGAGTGTTCTGATTTGCTACTTTCGCTTACGTTTCAATCACTGCAAGAATAGAAATAAATAGTTAACCGTGATATGTGTGACGCCATTAATTTAGGAAGCCAACACTCGCCCGGTAAACAAATCCGAAATAGCAGCAGCCAATTTCTCCATTGCCACATCTTCATTCTCCGAATCTGAATCGTCCAAAAACGTCGACAAATTCGTCTTAACATTCCGATTACTTCTCGTGTGGAACGCCTTAGTAGGTAGCAAATAAACCATATCGTCTACGGATTCCTCCTCCTCTTCGCTAGTCGTAGCAGAAGTACTTTTCTTCTCTTTCGAACTACTTTTCCTACTCCTCGATTCGACGTTACTCACCATCGGTAACGACTTGTCTTGGAAAATTTTCACGTTAACTTCCCACGCTTTATACTCGTATTCTTCTAAAACTGTGGGATCAATAATTGGTTTCCAATTTTGACTTTCTCGTTAAAATAATTGGCTTGTATCGTGAATTCGCATGTAGAATTCAATAGTGTCGACGAATCACACACCGCCAACTCTAAAGTACCTTTGATTATAATGACTGGAATCTCTTCCAATTCCAAAACGATCATAACTTCAGTTTTCGGCAAGAGGAAGATCTCATGAACGGCGGGAGGTGGGACGTTTTTAACATCAGCATATTCGTCTTTACAAATGTATTCTTTCAAACGTTTCGGTTCCCATAAATCTTCCGGAATCTTAGTCATCATTTCGTTTCTCTTATATCGAGTGGGTGAGACTTCACCATCCGGCACTTTGAAATGCTCAACTATATCGTTCAAGATGTCGTTAAGTGAATAAACAACTCTATTACATAACTGTATGTAAATCGAGGATACGGAAGCCGTGACTTTTTCACCCTTTTCTTCGGTGTAAGTCCTCGACAATTCAATATCGCATTGCTTTAGAATTGTGTACGGTTCCATTGAATGTAACCCGACGTCGTAAAATAAAGAATGAAGCCCGGATAATGATATGACTAAACTAAATCTGTTACAATGTCGCGAATAATCTGATAAAATCTCACTTTTAGTTGTAAAATATCTCCTCTTATTCGATGTCGTTTCCACGATGAAAATAAATTCAGGTCTGTTTACTCTAACAGCTACGGTTAAGCTGGTCATCCTAGTTTTCGCAGCTGTTTCTTCGGCAACTGGATCGCTAACGTAGCCGTGGTTTATAAATCCGGTATCTAGAGTATCTTTCGGCAAACAATCCAGGACGAACATCGCAAGCTTTTCAGTAAAGGGAACCGATAAACTTAGACTTAAACGGCCAATTATAATATCGATGGATCTATCGTTGGCTTTAGATTGATGGAATGTCAAATCGATGATTGGAGGTTTGTTGACTGTGATGTTGCAATTATTGTTCTTGTTATCGTCCACTGGCGATTGCAAAATCCTTGAAATAAAATAAAGAATATGTTTTTAATATAATATATAAATGAAATATGGAAGTGAGCTACACTTATGGATGGAATTTTTTGAGTTGTGGTGAAAACATTCCTTTTTTGGTTTTCTTTTCTACATTATGTTAAGCTACCACATGAAATTATTACTGAAGTTATTTTAGTAATGGGGTTGGACATCACAACCAAAGGTTAGAATTTTGACACATCCTCTGTTACGGTTAAACGAGTTACGGTCAAAAAACCCCTTCTACAAATAGTTTTTGTTTTCTTTTCCACATTATGATACGCTAGCAATTAAAGGGGTTAGTGAAGTCATTTTGACAATGGGGTTGGGCATCATAGCCAACCGTTACAATTTGACACATTGTATCTTTATTGACTTATGATCAAAAACATCATTCCCATATTGCTTTTGTTTCTTTTTTTATTCTAGTAATCTAACAATTGATCTAGATGCTAAAATGTTGGTATTTATAATTTTTCAACTATGGTTAAGGAAGGAAGAATGATTGAACTTGTTATACTGAGAGCTGCATTCAAATTAACACTACCTTTTATCGTAAATATTAACATCAGGTCCAATCTCCTCAATTGACAACCCATCCACAGACAACTTCCCATCCAAACTACCATCAGTGAACAGGACGCAAGACGTAGCAATCTCGTTTATCTCAAACCTACAAAGCCCGTGATTCAGATCCCTGATCGGCGAACTCAACAACTCTCCCGAATCGAAGAACAACACGAAATGTATCCCTTCGAAATCCAACTTCACATTCATGAACTTCTGCTTGGGTTCGCTGAAGAACGCCTCTAAGGTTTTCACCGTTTCGTCAGCTTCGATCGTACCATCGGTGGGAGACCTGATCGTGGGCACCGGGAGCAAATCGAGCAATTTACCCTCGCCGATATTATCGGAATAGATTGCTAGGATCGTTGATAGGTCTCGTTGTCCCAGAGTTATATGGATGATGTCCATGATACCGTCGATATCCCACATTTGGTTTCGACTGGTTGATTTTGAATTGGGGGTGAACCGTTTGATGTCCAAATTCATATTGACAGGTTCGATGATGACTTCCTGCAATTATTTTTGGTATTAATTGAAGGAGGGGTGTTTTGGAGGATTTAATAACGTGCCTGCATTTCTAAGATGGATGTTAGTGACATGACGCCGCGGGAGACGGTGATTCCGTTAGCTTTGACTAAGATGTTCTCTACGA
>SMLS01071249.1:0-11832 GCA_004785975.1 Popillia japonica | reverse complement strand
TTTTTTTGCGTCAGCTCATTGGAAACCCAAATATCAAGCTTCTTGGTTAACCTCCGAAATTTGAAGCATTGTATTGTCACGTAGAAAAGTTTTGACTTGACGTTTCCTGATCATGCAGTTAGGTTCTTCAAAAGACTTCAACAGGTTTTGTTCAGAAAGTTCTTTGTGTTTCGTAATTTCCTTTTCCTATACGACTTAAAACCTTCAGAAGAAAAATTAAACCACAACTAATTTCAATAAATTGTCATTTCGCTTTCACCAAACCTACACAACAATAAAAAGAGACAAGATATCGACGGATATAATTTCGAGAATAGGTGAAAGTAATTAGCAAACTTCCCCGAAACAAATACCGAGAAGCTCACAGCCAACTTGTAAATGAACCGACACGATATCTATTTGTATTTGTTCGTACTCTAACTTCGGATGTAAGATACTGTTCCAATTTCCTTTTGCGGGAAAGCTGTTTCCCTTAAAAGGGATCAATGATTACCTTCTTTATTCGATCCAATGTTGTGTAACCCCACAGTAACCTTGACGTTGTCCTTGACCTCGATTCAAGGTCCCTAACATCGATTCTCCCTCACCGGTTGTGTATACAGGATATTCCGCGAATTATATTATTTACGTTTCTATGATGATAATTCCTTCTTTAGGTGTTCGATTATGACCGATTTTCTCGCAACGACGTCGTCGGCGAGGTCCGCATGAGTATGGACGAATTCGACGTCACATCAAGCATCGAAGTTTGGGGAGAAATCACCAAAAATAAGAAACCGCCCGAAGAGTTACAAGAAGTTCTTCTCTCTTTAAGCTATTTACCGTCGGCTGAACGGCTCACGGTAGTCCTACTCAAAGCTAGGAATTTGTTCTTGCCCCAAGACAAGGACAACATAGGTTGAAAATTTGCCGTGTTGTAAATTGATTATAAACTGATCGATGTAATCGTTGCAGATCCGTTTGTGAAAGTCTATCTGGTGGTTAATGGGAAACGCGTTAAAAAGAAAAAGAGCGCCGCTAGGAAGGGCACAATTAATCCGGTTTGGAACGAAGCACTCACATTCAGCCTTTCCTCGTGTAATTTAAATAATGCTGCTATTGAGGTAGTTCTTTCTAGTTAAAAAAAATTACAGATTTACACGTTTAAACGTTACAGGTATGCGTTATGGACCAAGGCAACGATCTCATAGGTACTAATCCGCTAATAGGTGGCTGCCTCATAGGGCCTAAAGAAAGCGGCGCTGAAAAGGATCACTGGATAGACATGACCCAATCGCCGAGGAAAGCAGTCGCCTGTTGGCACACGTTGCGGTAAATTTTAGAGAAAGTCTGCTCAAAGAACCAACGGATAAAATTATTATTAACAGATTATATGATGCAGATCTGATATGTAAGTTGCAACAGGTGTAAGTACAAGTTTGTTGTTCGTATTACTTAGAGGGAATTGTAAGTTTTAATGTCTATATACAAAATAATAATATCTACGCAGATTTTACCAAAAAAAATGTGTGAAATAACGAATCGTATAATCAAGATAAATATATCTATTTAACAGTATACCAATTATTTTCTTTAGTTAAGCAAATATTTAATTGTATTTATGGTATCTAAGTTAGGGGATCTATGAAGACTAAAATAAGACATAATGTGTGTAATTTACGAATTGTTAACCTACATAGATGTATTACCAAAATTATAAATTTTATTTCTAATCTAATGAGTTCTAATTTAGTATTGCCCGTTGGGGATTATCTCTGATTAAGTATTAGAGAGCAGGATATTTTATTTAAATTAGGCAAAAGATCGTGTGATTGATGTGAGAGAAGATTCAAATTAATGTAGTGTATAGAATAATATCTGAATTGTTATCAACGATAAAATGGACCATACTAAATTAATAACTCGTGTTATTATTCTGAAGGAAGCAAAATATATCTGGCCAAAATATTAGGACCACCCAAAATTTTTTGTTTTTTACCGCTTCCAATTACTTCTCTATATGGGAATTTCTTGTGTGATCCTTTTAAGGGGCTATTTTCAGTTGTTGGTGGGAAGTTTGAAATTGGGTTATTTTTACTTGCAATAATTTTTGTGAGGAATGATTATAAATAAGAATTTATTAGTGGAATATTAACATTTAATTATAGACTAGTGGACGAAGAGTACGTGACAGAAATTACGTGTTTAATAAAAAAAATATTATTTTTATTTTTTAAAGTAATGTATTTCAAGAGTTATAAACTTTTTCGTCCACTACATATGAACGGGAATAAACACGGCATACATTAATAAAAACAATTGTATGCTAAATAAAAAAGATTATTGCAAGAAACGTATTTGTTAGTAAAACAGATAACTGTAGATGAGGAGCACATAAGGACTTTCCTAATGATCTGGCAACTTCCTAAAAGAGGGACACATTATCGCCGCGGTGTCTGGGCATTGCCAACCTAATGATTTGTAATCTTACGCACACAAAAATTGCGACGATTGCATACACATGCATATAGAGTTTGTAGATTTTCTCTTGTACAGAGTGAGTCCAAAAGAATGGAGACAAATTGAATTTCCCACCAACTTTTATTCCTTAAAATCGACCAACCTGTGGTTTACTCATAGGCGATTCTATAAACATTTTGAAGTGGGTGCATTTAATAAGATATTTCTTTATTCTCTATTAAACAAAATAATCTTTTCTTTAAACTATGATACAAGAAACATGATGTTATTATTATAATTATAGGAAATGTTTAAAATGACTACCATCACTTTGTAAACATAAATTTACACGCCTTTTCATGTTGTCAAATAATGCTACCAGGGTTATTAACACCGATATTTGTTATTTCCCTAATAATAGATAGCCTCTCGCAACTATTTTAAACTAAACCCTGTTTGACACGACGTTAAATTTACCCAAAAATTAACGAGAAAATTTAGGAGTAAATGATTTGATATGTATCAAACAGAAAATTATGTAAAGAAATTTACTACTAAATTTTTTCGAAAATTATTTAGAACCTGTCTAAATGCATCAATAAATTGTGTTAAAAATTTGGAGATACGTTGCAAACAGAAAATCATAAATTGTTTTGTAAATTTATTTATAAATGCTCTTGTAAATTTTTGCGTAAATTTAACGTCGTGTAAAACAGGCTTAAGTAGGAATGTAACCGATTCTGAAAAATCTTATTCTTTAAATATTCAAACAACACTTGTAATCGTTTTAATAAAATCTAGCAAAAACACGAATAAGATAACAGAACGACTAAGCTAACAGAAAATCATAATAACGCCAAACGTCTACGAACACGAGCCAACTATGAAAATGCTGTAAAATAGAAGGAAGTAATTTTTTAATCGCATTACAGCCAGTTTGACCAACCTATACAAAGAAATACAAGGCGGGAAATTCAACTTGTCCTCAAACTTATTGGCTCAGTATGTATACTATTATTACGCCTAGAAAAATGCAAGTAATTTTTCACTTTAGCAATGATAAAGCAGTGATATTATGTCTGTAAATAATTCAATTGGAAATGAAAAATTAAGAGAAATGCTGTTATTATATTGGACAATTTCCCTAAAAATTTGTTTTGGTATTGATAACATCTTACGAAATGCGGTGAAATTGTGACGGAGTACCAGCACTAAGAAAGTTTCTTTTGTTCGATATACGCACAAAAAAAAATATTGCTATACTTTTATTAAACATAGTTTTGAAAATACCATAGAAAAATAATATATTTCTAAGATTAAAGTATCTCGCACAAATTACCAGTCTGTATCTTTTTATCAATATTTACGCCGCACTATATTATATACAAAAAATTTAATAAAACAAAACGAAAATTCCTATAAGCCAAAATATCTTCAAACGTATTGAGCGCAGAGTAGATACGTAAATATGCATGTATTACTGCAATTCGAATTTCACTTTCTACCTGTTTATACCCCTTTCTACCGCTTCGCGCCCCTTTCTCAACATTTGTCATTATGTCACGACCGTGCTATCTCACTTTGTATATTGCCGTCTTCTTTCATCTTGCAGTATGATCGACAACTGGTACTATTAGTTCCCTCTGTTATCCAATTTATTTGCAAATATACTGGTAAACACACACACACACCCGACGTTAGTTTAGGGTGTACTCGCTAGGAGTGAAAATAGAGCCTTAAAGTTTCAGTATCGTTGCAATCAATCATCGGAGTAAGTGCTGAATTTGCATTTTTCATTTCAAATTTCTGGTATTTTATTTCACCTTAAAAACCCATTTGCTTGTGAGAATCTTTTTTCCATTCGTATCTTCCCTATTCATGTCTTCCCATGTTTCGTTTTTTGCTAGTGCTTCTTTCTCCTCTTCCATCGCTTTCTTCCACAAATCTTTATCTGGCCCATTTATTGCTTCTTTGTAGGTGAGCATTGCAAATTCTTCAAAACGTATAATTGGTCTTCCTCTTCTGTCTATCTGTCGTTTCATTGTTTGTTCTTCTTCTTCTGTTTCACTTTCTCCTTTTAGGATTTTGCTTAGAGATTCATTTTCTTGTTCCTCTTTCTCAGTTTCATTTCCATTCTCTTCTACTTTTTCGTTCGGTTCCTCTTCATGAATGCCAATGTCTACATGTCGTGAAGGTTCATTTGTAGTTTTATTTCTTTTTTTTCCAAATACAACATCCCTGTGTATTGAGATTTTCTCCTTTCCTTCATCCCATAGACGGTAACCTATTGCAACATAGCCAACAAAGATGTATTTCTTACTCCTCTCATCCAGCTTTTTCAGGTGGTCTAAATGTTTGGCATAAGCCTCACATCCAAAATCTTGCAATCTCGAAAAATCAGATTTTTTATTAGTCCACATCTCACTTAGTGTTTTATGCACTGTATCTGATGGATCTCTTTTTGCCACTCTAATGGTTTCACCCCAAAAATGATTTTCTAGCCCTGAATCAAATATCAGTGATCTAGCTTTCTCCATTAGCGTGCGATTCAGTCGTTCAGCTTTCCCGTTCAACTATGGAGTAGGTATGTGATGTAGTGAGATCCATAACAATTCCCTTCCTTTTGCACCACATTCCCATTTCTTTATTCAAAAACTCACCTCCGTTATCAGTTCTTAACTTTGATACTCTTAGGTTTTTATATGCCTCTATTTCTTCTATGTACTCTTTCAAGGAATTTTGTGCTTCATTCTTATTTTCAATAAGTAAACTACTGTATAGTGTGTATAATCATCGAGGATTGTTAATGCATATTTCTTACCATCCCATGTTGGAGGATCAATTGGTCCGACTAAATTTGCATGCAGTATTTCCAAAGACAATTTTAATGGAAATATTGACAGCTAAATATTTTTTCCTGATCATTGACTCGACACCCGATATATCCCACGTAGACCATCTCACTATTGTAATCAGATTAGTCCTGCGTTATGGATCACCTGTACGACGTTTTCTCAAGTCTATCCCAAACACAGGTCATAAATCAGAACAAGTAACAAAGGCTGTTACTTCAAATTTAGCTCAATTTGGAATTGATATTTCGAACTGCCGAGGACAATCTTATGACAACGCAGCCAACATGGCAAGCATATACAATGGCCTACAAGCTAAAATAAAGGAAATTTCTCCTCTAACCGAATATGTTTCCTGCTCAGCACACTCTCTTAATTTGGTAGGTGAAAGTGCAGCTGTAGTAGCCAAGAAGCCTGCTCGTTCTTATCTCTACTACAAGAGTTATACAATTTCTTCACGGCATCAACTCAGCATTGCAAACTCCTTCAAATCCATTTTACCGTTAAATGTCTATCAACGACTCGTTGGTCAGCTCGTGCAGATGTATGCAAAAATGTACACGAATCGTGGAATGAAATCCATGGTGGGTTAGTCTCCATTGAAAATGACACACAACAGAAGAGAACTGTTATATGCAAAGCTAAAGGTATTCACATGAAAATGGAGCGTCTTGAAACGGCCTTCATGACTGTTTTTTTGGGATTTTTACAGGATCACATGAACTCTACAAATAAGAAACTTCAGAGTGTGGAAATTGACACTACCATTGTCATAGAACTGTATGACGTACTAATACATTTTATTGGCGAAACACGTGCTAATTTTGATAATTTCGAAAACACGGCAAAAAACCTATCCCTTGTACAGGAATATGAAAAGGATTTTCGACGCAAACGAAACCATAAGCTACTTTCTGGTGAGACTAATACAGGTGAAGTGTCGCAACTAATGAATGGCCGAGAAACTCTCAGAATTACTACTTTTTTTGGTAATAATTGATACATTGACAAATGAACCTCAAAAACGACAGGGCGTTTATAAGGAACTTTATGGTAAATTTTATTTTATTACTAACCTGACGAAACTAAGCACCTCAGAAGTCGAAGAAAAGGCCAAAGGATTACAAATGGTTTATTCTACTGACATAGAAGAATACTTTTCAGAAGAATGGGAAGAGTGCTGTCTGTTTGTTGGCATGGCTACGAGGTCGAAGCTCTTGAAACTATTTACCCAAATGTGGATGTGGGCTAGGGCGGCTAAGACTGTAAATCGGCCACTGCTTCTAGTTACTCCTTTGACTGCTTTTAAGTTTGGATTTTGCTCTTCATTTGATTCATTAGATTCCAACTTTCACATCCATATGTTAAGACTGGTTTGAACGCAGTGTTGTAGACGATAATTTGGATTTCTTTTTTGGGTTATTTCTTTCTTTCTTCCTCACGAATGAGTTACTTAGTGCGTAGTATTGCCTATTTGCACTTCTTATTCTGTCAACTACTCCCATGTCTTCTGTTCTGTTTTTCTATTATCATAACTTTAGCTTCATGTATAATTGAGTGTAGGCTTTCCCGACCGTAATTAACCGTAAGAATTTATGGAATATATCATCTAAAGGACTAGACTAAGCACTGCTACTTGCCTCAAACCATCTTTGGTTGGGCATAATTCTCCTTCCTACATAACTTCTTGTATTCTTTTAGATACTGGCTACGCCCTTAAAGAGGTTATTGTTTACATTTCGTTTTCTGGGGCTTTTCCATACTACATAATGCTACCACTATATCAAATATTTGGATTTTTCTCTCTGATTTGCTTTAATGTAAATATCTGGTCCTTAATTCTCCTACCTTTTATAAATTCACTTTGGGATTATTCAAGCTGCGATTCAGTTTTTCCATCATCACTCCACAGCCTGTAGTATTGCCCTCAAGAAGTCATCATCAGTACCGGTAAACGCCCTGAGTAGACACTCGTTAACAATGTGGTGGATGGTTTGTTCTTGTGCACCACAATCGTATCCAGGATTGGCTCTCATGTTCCATCTATACAGCGAGGAACCGCATCTGTCATGACAAATTGTGTAGATTTCTGGCACGTCATCCAGGATCATCAAGCAATTCTCTTCCGATTGCCGAATTCCGGCAAACGCTCCACTTGTTTACAATAGACTTTGGAATTTAGTGTTTAGCCAGATTAGAGGAGCTTACAATATAGAGCACTTCCCCTTCCTTTAACTGTGGTCGTTTTCGAATATTATTGTGATAGGTTACCATAGGCTAAAAAAATGTGCCGACTGTGTTGCGATTTAACAGAGATTTGCAGATGGAAACGCGATTTTCAGGATTTTTTTTGCGTCAGCTCATGTGAGACCCAAATCTTCTCAAGTATTGCTCTCAAGAAGTCATCATTAGTATCAGTAAACGCCCTGAGTAGACACTCGTTAACAATGTGGCGGAGAGTTTGTTCTTGGACACCACAATCTTATCCAGGATCAGCTCTCATGTTCCATCTATACAGCGAAGAACCGCATCTGTCATGAATAACCTATTCCGTATTCTGTTTAATGCTGCTAAGACTTTTCTTGGGAAATAAAAGCCTGCTCGGGGGTTGCCACCTGGGGTCGATGCTATTTCGCCAGGATTCAGTACCGTTGTAATTTTGGCTAAAGAATGGTTGTGTAGTCTTCACAAAAGGGTTTCTGACTTTGAGGCTTCCAAATTCGATGTATGGGAAGAATGAATTGCTTCCAATCTTTTTTATCTCCTCTATAAGCGTATTGCATCTTCCTCTGGTTTAGCCCCACGTTGTTGTTTGTTCAGTTAGCAAACTTAGTGAGGTGGTACGAAGTGTCTCTGCATCAGTCCCCGACGTTGTTCCCGCTAATTTCCAAAGAATGTTGGTTTGGGATTTCGGTTTTGTAGCCAGATTTATCAACACCCTTTATTTTATAAAATAAATGAAAGTTGTAGAATTCGACCCGGTGCGAAAGCCAGGTAACGAGTATTTGCAGAACCGATCGTTTGATATAATATAACTTATTTCTTTTAAAGTGGCCCTAATATTTTTGGCAGGTACTGTACAAGCTCATTGAAGCCCCCTTATTATACATATACAACATATTATATTTGTATATCGATGTAAGTATTATTGTGCTGTGTTTTACTGACAAATGTCTCAAACTACATATTATTACAATGTTGTACACTACGAATTTACTTCAGAGTAGGTAAAATTCTAACGATAAAAGTATATAACGATGTAGTAGGTTTTCTAAGAGGCCTCATCAAAAAGACAAATAATATTAAGAGATGAAAAAAAAATGAATTTAAGTGTTTTATATATTATACATACATACATATATTGAAATAATATAAATAATGTTACATTAACGATATATTATAAAAGAATACCTATATAATATAATTATTCAATACTTATGAATTAGATGTGTCCTTGAATATATTTTAGACAATCAATTTTTCGTTTTGAAGCATTATACTCTTCCAGAAATATCCACCAATGTTGAATGATGTGAAATGGAGGTCTATTAACGAACGAATTTATATTCGTAAATTGTTATGGAAATGTTATTCGTATATGAAGTTGTTTGTCATAAATTTAAATATTATATGTATTTTTATGACCTTTTAACTTATCTTATTATCCAGTTTTTCCACTTGTTAGGTCAATGATAACACTTGCAATTCTAACAAAAGTCAAATTTATTCCAAAACCTTTACAAAATTTATAATCTGGTTTTCGTAACAACTTCTTCAGTTGAATAAAATTGACATTTATTTAGTGTCAAATTATAAATAAATAACTAGCCATGCCTATCAACAAGATTATCTACAGACAAAGAAATTCAGTGATATATAGGATTATGTTTACAATATTTTGGACAATTTAAGATATTTTGAAAAGTAAAGTTATAATCATAACACTAATGTTCCTTATATCAATGTATTTTTTTGTCAAGCTCTAACAATTCTGTTCGAGGACTAGGGAAAAACATGGCAAAAAAACCTAGTCAAGAGCTTAATTTTATAAAATTCAGGCGTGATTAGGTGATTACATTATTATAAATAATACTTAAATTTTCTATATCTGTTCTAAAATTGACCGTGTTATTTTCTTTTTTAATGTATATCATTTCATATATTAATCTTTTTTTATAACTATTTTTTTTTTTTTAAATCTTAACATTTTCAAAATCAAAGTTATGTCGTAATTCTTTAGAATGCTTAGACAAAGCAGTTTCCGCGGTTATGTTATGCGTTACAGTGTATTGATGATTATACAGTCGTTTTTTTAGATACTGTCTAGTTTGCCCTACGTAACATTTATTACAGTCTTTGCATTCTAATTTATATACGACATTACTTTGATTATCTTTTTTAATCTTAGTTTTTAAATTTGAAAATAACTGTCTGTTACTGTATGGTGTAAATGTAATGTTTATATCTGATTTTTTAAATTCGTATTTAATTTTGTCACTTAGGTCGTTAATGTATGGAATTGTGTGATATATTTTACTATTTTGTTTATTGCCTGTGTTGTATATTTTATGTATTCGTTTTTTTATTAATTTCTCGTAAAATTCTTTTGGATAACTATTTTTGTCCAAAATTGATCTAACTTTGCTTAAATTCTCTTTTCTAAAATCAGGATGTGCTAATTTAATAGCTTGGTCAACTAAACTATTAATTACGCTTTTTTTAAATTTACGGAAGTGTTTGAATAGTAGTTTAGGTGTCTGTTGCTACTAGTGTCTTTTATGTACCAATTCGTTTTTATGTTCGTGTTATTATGTATGATTTTAACATTTAAAAAATTTATAGAATTTTGATTTTCTTTTTCAAACGTAAATTTTAATCTGTCATGATAGGAATTAAATGTGTGTATAATATGTTCAATTTTACCTAACGATATGCAACATATGCAATCATCTACATACCGTTTGTAAAATTCAACATGACAATTTAGTTTATTTAAAGAAACTTGCTCAAGATCCTCCATTACTAAATTTGCTATCACTGCAGATAATGGAGAACCCATTGCAGTTCCAAAAATTTGTTTGAATATCGTGTCTTTGTATTGAAAATAGGTAGAATTTAAGCAAAGTTTTGCAGCCAACATGAATTCATTTTTCGGTAAATTTGTATGATTTTTTATTAAATCCCATTTTTTATCGATACTAGATAAAGCTAAATCTAAAGGTACATTAGTGAACAATGATACCACATCTAAACTTACTAATTCGTAATTATGTGGTACCATTTTTTTATTTATGTATTTAAGAAATTCCCACGAATTTTTTATACTATTCTCTGCATTTCCTACAATATTACTAAGAATTTTGGATAAGAATTTTGATAAATTGTATGTAGGTGACTGCATACAATTTACAATGGGCCTTAAAGGAATATTAGGTTTATGAACTTTAGGTATACCGTAAATACGCGGTGTTATAGCGTTATTTATTTTTAACTTTTTTGAAACCGACTCGTCTATATAATTATTATTTAACCAACTACTAATTAGTTGATTATTTTCACTTTGAATTTTTTTGTGGGATCTTTTTGTAAAATAGCATATGTGTTGTTGTCATTTAATACAGATATAGAAAATTTAAGTATTATTTATAATAATGTAATCACCTAATCACGCCTGAATTTTATAAAATTAAGCTCTTGACTAGGTTTTTTTGCCATGTTTTTCCCTAGTTCTCGAACAGAATTGTTAGAGCTTGCAAAAAAAATACATTGATATAAGGAACATTAGTGTTATGATTATAAATTTACTTTTCAAAATATCTTAAATTGTCCAATATATTGTAAACATAATCCTATATATCACTGAATTTCTTTGTCTGTAGGTAATTTTGTTGATAGGCATGGCTAGTTATTTATTTATAATTTGACACTAAATAAATGTCAATTTTATTCCACTGAAGAAGTTGTTACGAAAATCAGATTATAAATTTTATAAAGGTTTTGTTATCTGGATAATAATATAAATTTAAATAAAATTTTAAAAATTTGTAGCAATCATTACCAGACAACTTCATATTGATAAATTAAGTACTTAAAAAAATCGGATTATTTCTACACACTTGATAATGTTGTCCTTTTCATATTCTAATATTAAAAATCCTACCCCCTCTCCGAACTTATACATACATATAAATTAAATAAGTAACTCCAACGGTGTTATATAAATGTGTCGATATTCTTATCTGATATTTACAATACCTACATACCTACTTATTCCATACCTAATGCATATAGCATCTCGTATGATACGCTATAACATTGCACTTATTATGTAATTTACATGAAAGAAAAACGCTTAACTTTTGATCAGGGATGACTATATTAATAATTGATAACCAAAAAATTAAAAAAAATTTATTCATATCTACTAACGTCCCTTGTATGACGAACTTATGACATGTATGTTTGCTAAAATTTAAAAATAAAATTTCGTGTTTTCTATACGTACAAAAACATAAAAAATTATCCTAGAAATGTGTCCCCT
>SMLS01071248.1:0-11126 GCA_004785975.1 Popillia japonica | reverse complement strand
GTGTGTTCTGACTGTTGATGCGTGCTAGAATGAATTATTACAGACAACAAAAAACATGTTGAAATTATCTGTTGCAGTAAAAGAATGCTACATATGTACATATATAACGATAAAAAATTATCGTTCCACTATTTTGACGCGTAAAACAATGTTTATTGAGCCTAAGTACAGACCAAACCTATTGTTATAGAATAACAGAAATTAGCATAAAAGATTTGACTAATAAATAATTTCTGGTAAAAGTTGTCTGGCCGTGCTCTCAGGAGGGGGGTACTCTACAATAATTTCAATTGCTGAGAGATATAACTGAAGAAATTGATTAAAAATTACAGAAATTGAAGTCCTTGCAAATTTTGTCTTGACCAAAAACGTCAGCAGGTTTTTTACGTAACAGCTGATTTTGAAGGTTTAACAACTTCCACAGTGACACGTGTGGCAGCTACTATAATGTAGGAAGCCCTTTTGAAACAATTGCCATAGATGGTGCTAACCTAATTTCAAAGGCCCAGCAAAGAGAGCGAGAGAGAGAGAGTCGTTTTGGGGTTTGCTTACAACTCTGTTTGACCCAACGACAAAATTTTGAATCCACCTTTTTGAAAAGCATTACAAGCGATATTTTTGGAATTTGAAAGACAAATCTCAAACTAGGAATAGGACCGAATGCTAAAGCGGAAGAATTAAAGGTCCAATCCAAGGTTGGGTCATAAATCCAAACATTTCTTTTGGCTTATCGAACTTCTATTTACGAAACCAGTAATCAGTCTGCCACAAGTGTGGTATTTGTGGAGTTCGGTTGTAAACCTGGAAAGAATTTTGGCGGAGAAAATTATGTCAGAGGAAGCCTTCCGGAGGAAGTTGGATAAGATTTATCATCAAGAACGCCACAATATTCAAGACCATAGTGACATAATGAGAGAGAACTATGATATAAATGCCGAAAGAAAAGGTACCATGTGGGCGACCAAGTTTAACTATATAACTCAAGGACTTTCCCCAAAATTTTGAAGTCACTGGAAAGCACCACATGGGATCTTCAAGTGAAGCAAGCATCCCATACCAAACTAAGGGTGGTGCACTTTAATCATCAAAAGGTTATACATTGTGTCGTCTCACTAAAAGGTAGACTGATATCAGACCTGGAATGGCTTCAAGGATGTTGTCAAGCAGCAAAACAAGCAAAATATGTATACACAAAGAATGTATGAACAAATCCAATCAGTTCTTCCCAATATACAAATCTATAAACAAATTTTTGAATTACATTTATCAAAGCCTTCTCGCAAATTAATTTTACGGGTGTTGTGCGTTTATTTCTTACATCCAATGCAGTTTATCTGCAAATTGTAACTAAAATGCAGGCCATTATTGTAAATATCCATCATTTTTTCGAAAAATTCTACTCTATGATTAGCATTGCAGTCCAACAATTCTTGCACCAATAGCGACTTCTACTGATAATGTCTTATTAAAATCTAAGTAACTTCATTAAAGGCATTCGAATGGATCCATACATTTGCTTAACTCTATATATTCTAACTATTATTCTAACATTCTAACTAAATCCAACAAAAAATTAAAATGGAATGATAAAAATGTGATCTTAATGGTGAAATTTTCTGAATTCAAAAAAAGAAATTTTATTAGAAAGTTCGGGGACGGTTACATCATGGCCTGCTGATTTGGTTGTTTGTAGACCTCAACTGTCAACTGTTTGAAATTTCAGAACCAGCTACATATATAGAATAACTTTCAATATTAAAAATTGGTGGCGATATTGTTGGATAGAAAATCTTTTGAGCAATAAATCTATTTTTGGGGCTAATGAATTGGTCATTAAAATATCAACGATGGCAACGCGGAAGGTTATCCTTCTATAAAACATCCTGTATAAACTTATTTAATTAGAAACTCTAAAATTCCACTTCCTTAAATGGAAAAATAAGGTATAAAAGCTGTCTGTACAGTTTGACAGCTAACAAAAATTATTATTCGACGATTATGACGTTCAACATTATAAAAACTAACCAATTTTACAATTTTGTGATTGACAAATGCAATTTGACAGCTGTAGTTTAGTTTGATAGCTGTCAAAAATATTCAACACAGTTGAAATTAAAATTGTAACAGACAGAAATATCAAAATTATTTAAAAAAATATTGTATCTACAATATTCGACATTTCGCAAGAATATGACGATGGTTATAATACTTGAAGTTCCAAATAATATTGAACACAATAAGATTGCAATCTGACAGCTGTCATAAATTTAGCTTGCATTTTTACAGTTAGACAGCTGTCAGAAACAGACAACTTAAACTAACTAAAATTATAACAATTGCAAGTGTTAAAACTGTCAAAAAGTATTTGTGTCGCCAATTTTACATGTGTCAGAAATACTTTGATTGTTACGACATTCGAAATTGTGAAACAACTAACACAATTGAAATTAAAATTGTAACAGGAATAAGTGTCAAAATTATTAAAAAGAGAATTATATCTACAATTCAACATTTTGTAGTAGGTAATATGTCGATGGTTAGACTTAATACTTGAAATTGCAAAAAAAAAAATTGAACTCAATAATATGGAAATCTGACAGCTGCCATAAATATTTAGACAGACATAATTTTCAACATTCTAAAAAAACCTTTTTTACAGTGCGACAGCTGTCACAACTAAATAACTAAAACTAACTAAAATTATAACAAGTGGAAATGTTGATACTGTCAAAAAATAATTGTGTCTGCAATTCTACATCTGTCAGAAATAGTTTGATCGAATTTGTGAAAAAACTAATACAATTGCTGTCAGTTATCGGTTAACATACATTGACAGATACACATTTGGAAATTATAGTGAAAGGGTTGCAAGCCTTCTTCAAACTATAGTGGGAGAGGTTGGTACTGTTTTTAATATTTTTATGGTGGGGGTTGGCACCTCTCTTGAGCTATCATGAGGAAAGTTAGCAATTTTTTGAAAATGTTTAGTGCGGTAGAAAAGAAGGGGAGCAAGATGTCAAAATTGGGAAAATTGTATTTTTTATTTTACAGTAAGTACTTTACATCTCTGCTTCAAAGTTCAGAATTCAAAAAAAAGAGTAGGTACTGGTATGAACTGTAACAAATCAATGCCTAATGAAGATCTTGGAAGCGATATAAAAGGTTGGTAGCACATCAAACATACTTTTGCAAAATACATCTGTCTTGATAGCAATCAAAGGAAAATTTGCCGAACATGTCCCTCCTTTATACATTGTCACTTGATTTTTAGAAATTTAATTTGTTCTTTGGACAGAGAGAAAAAGTATTACTCGAATTCTCTGTTTGTAGGGTGAAAAGCAAAAAAAAAGAAAAGTCAGGACGAAAGCACGAAATTTAATTTACCTTCTTTTTTCTTTGCCTTAATGAAAATAGTTTAAAAGAAACTTTAGTCGAACTCCTTGCTATATCGTTTTTCGCCACCCTAGCACCAGTTTGAAAGTTTAAGGAATTCATAAAGTATTGTTTGATACTGTTATTTCCAGCAACGAAATTTTGTATAATTATGTGTAAGGAGTGAAAGAATATTCTTATGGATGCCTTAATTATTTTTAAATTAAATATACAAACGGCGGAGGTGGATGCGGGGAGGAGGGGGTATCCATTATCACAAAACACATTATACATTGCTTAATTGCCTTTCTTGGAGACATAATTGTACGGCTAGTTAGTTATTGTTATTCGTTAAAGAAAATAATTTCTCTAGATAAAGATTTCCTTCCGTTTAAAACTGAGGAAAATAACTTCCAACTCCGGCAATAAAGAGAAAACAAATTAGTCTTCTGCTTGAAGTCACCACGCATAACAAAAAGGCCTTGGAGAGTTTAAGTTTAGAAGTACGATAATCTAGCAAGAGACGCTAATGTAAAAAAAAACCTATCGTCTTAAGTACGCCAATTAGGACAAATCCGTAATTTATACCTTTAGACGCAATATAAATTAAACTTTTCGGTTTAAGTGTTGTAACAAGAAAATTCTAGTTATGCTCTCGTTGTGATCAGCTGTCCATATCGAAAGCGATCGTAAAAATTTAAATAACCTCGGAATTCTCTACCGAAGAAAAAAAGAGCTCAGTCGAGGGTTTCTACTCTTAAACATCAGAATAGTGCTTAAGAATAGGATTATCCCATTGTCGTTCTTGTGCCTATGCCTGTATGGACGGAGTCTGAGAACGGGAGATTTATAGTTGTGTTATTCGGGTCAACATTCACGATTTCTGCAATCTCCGGAGCCTTTTCGTCGTTCTCATTAGGTTGAGCATTTTGTATGGTTAATTTTACGACCTCCACCATCTCTCATCCCAGTTCTGCGAGTAACTGCGGATTTATTACTTTGATATATTTTATGTGTGTCTTTAATAAAATATTGTCATTGTTGTCTACTTCAATGAAAATAAGGAAATATTAATGAGTAAGTAAGCGACAGATAGGGGGGAAAGCACACAGATTAAATGAGTTTTTGTTAGGTAGTCTCCAAAATGTATTGATTGGGAGAAAAAAATGATGCAAAAAAATACTTATTCAACCTTTAGAAACTTTTCCCCTTTTTTCCTTAGATTCTGGCGAAGTAATGCTATCCCTCTTTCGTTTTGTTTGCACTCTCGTCACGAGAAAACGAAAAGCTGTGCTTTCGTTGTTTACAATTCCATCAGGATGGTGACCTTTAGATTCTCTCTCATGCTTCTGCAAATTGTATTTTTTTCACATCCTCATACAAAACACAGATCTATGTACCTACTTAAAATGAGATATAAACTGATTAGTAGGTATTGGTGGTATCTTGCGATTTGAAATGGGATTGAAGAAAATTATTATTGAAGATGTTCGAAGTTTGGTAAATTGCATAAAAATTGATTTTCTTTTTATACATACAAAAAAATAGTCTAATAGAACACAGAAGCAGGAGCAAAATGACATTACATCCTCAAATAAGTACAACTTTACATAGAGTATGTTCGTCAAAGGTAGCTACATCCTCAAGAATCTAAGTACCAATCATGTTGGGATTGTTGCCTTGTAGTAAGAGAAACGCTTTCAAAACGAAGATGTAGGTGAAGTCCTTGCAAATTTTATCATGACCAAAAACTAAAGCAGCTTCTCTTAAAAGACAGCTGATTTTGAAGATTTAACAAATGCCACAATGACCAGTGTGGCAGTTTCAAAACAAATTTCCTCGTACACCAATGCGGCAACATAATGTAGGAAACCACTTTAAAAGAATTGCCATAGATAATCCTGGCCTCTTCTCAAAGACTGAGCAAAGAGAGAGAGCGAAAGAGAATAGAAATACATAATAGTAGATAGAGTATTTTACCAAATGGGTTAAAGCACATGTACAACCCAAGCAAGAAGCCAAAACGGTTGCGGACATCATTGTCAAGCAGTTCATTAGTCGTTTTGGGGTTTGCTTAGAACTCACCCAACGACGA
Organism: Popillia japonica; assembly: GCA_004785975.1. Classification (NCBI taxonomy): domain Eukaryota; kingdom Metazoa; phylum Arthropoda; class Insecta; order Coleoptera; family Scarabaeidae; genus Popillia; species Popillia japonica. The sequence continues at coordinate 5,659 of SMLS01071248.1, read as the reverse complement.
AATTTTGAATCCACCTTATTGAAAAGCATTGCACGCGATATTTTTGCCATTTAAAACACAAGCCTTACACTAGGAATAGGACGGAATGCGAAAGCGGAAGAATTAAAGGTCCAATCCAAGGTTGGGTCATAAATCTAAACATTCCTTTTGGCTTATCGGGCATCTATTTATGAAACCAGTAATAAGTCTACCACAAGTGTGGTATTTGTGAAGTTCGGTTGTAAACCTGGAAAGAATTTTGGCGGGGAAAATTATGTCAGAGGAAGATCTCCAGAGGAAGTTGTGTGAGGTTTATCATCAAGAACGCTTCAATATTCAAGACCATAGTGACTTAATGAGAGAGAACTATGATATAAATGCTGAAAGAAAAGGTACCATATGGGCGACCTAGTTTAACTATATAAATCGAGGACTTTCCCCAAAATTTTGAAGTCGCTGGAAAGCTCCATATGGGATCTTCAAGTGAAGCAAACATCCCATACCAAACCAAGGGTGGTGCACTTTAATAATCAAAAGGTTGTACATTGTTTCGTCTCACTAAAAAGTAGACTGATATCAGACCTGGAATGGATTCAAGAATGTTATCAAGCAGCAAAACAAGCAAAATATGTATACACAAAGAATGTATGAACAAAACCAATCAGTTCTTCACAATACGCAAATCTATAAACAAAGTTTTGAATTACATTTGTCAAAGCCTTCTCACAAATTAATTTCTTACATCAAATGCAGGTTATCTGCAAATTGTAACTAAAATACAGGTCATTATTGTAAATGAAGCAGAACTGAACAAAGAGTGACATGACAGACTGTGTCAAACGCTTTAGAGTAATCTAACAAGACGTCATGATTATTACTGCCGGGAATGCTGTCTAAAAAGTGATTATTGATCGCGACTACATCAGAAAGATTCAATGGCAGTACCTCTTCTCCCTCCCCCCTCCGATTACTGAAATCCAAAAAAGGTGTTGTCCTTGAAATAAAATCGAAATATGCTTTTTTCACCTTTTAAATGTAGAGGTTGTTATATTCTAATTTAGCTGGAGATGTTTTAAAATTGAAGTAAATGGAATGATGAAAATGTGATAATAATTGTGGGGTATTAAGGACGAAGTACGGTGAAATCAGAATTTGCATGCCAAGCTTCGCTGATGAGGTTTTTTGGTTAAAACCGAGATCACATGATTCGAAGCCAATGCTTGATCTTGCTTTATAGTGTACTAACTTGTCATGTAAACCACCTTAGAGTTTGGTCGTATATTGAATGTCATCAGGCATCAGTATCCGACCGATTCAATACAGAATTAAATCAAAATGCAGATTTCTTATTATCCGATTAATTTTTGACACCTGTCAATTTTTCTAAATTCCTGGTAGATTATAAACAGTGACCGGCATAAATAATGCAACATATGGGAATTTTTTTTATTATCGAAATACCCTAAAAAATTTTTTGGGGGATAGGTTGTGCATGTGTAATAACCCCAAAATTTATTTTGACACACGTCACGTTACTATTAGTATGGCGCTAAATTTGAAAAATATGCCACGAATCTGCAAAAAGTGAGGTTAGATGACATCATATCCGAAAAAGTTATTTGAAAAAGTTGTTTAGAATTCAAATTTGTGGTCATATGCAAAGTTTGGTAAACATATTTAGAAAAAAATAAAAATCACAATTTTTTCAAATATTTTTTAATTGAATTACATATTTCCATTTTTCTTTTTTCATTTTTATCTGCTCAACTGTAGTAATATTTCTAAATTTGGCTGATATTTAAACAATTTGGTCAAATTTTGCTTAATTAATACAGCGAATTCATTCTAATCTACTTAGCAAACATTACTTTTATAGAAAATTATTTTTTTTGTTTTCTGCATTCAAATGGTAATTATTAGTCCAAAACTGGTAACATTTAGCTTTACAGTCTTATTGTACGCACGGAAGGTTTTTAGGTAGATTTCGAAGTTATGGAATTTAATAAACTAAATAATTAATATTTTTACCTAATGATGAGGATACTTTTATAAGCAAAAACGTTTAAACAATAACTAATAGTATTGAATAACTAATAAATGAAACTCTAAAAATAGATACATGCTTAGATATATGCTTAATAATGTTTATAAATAAGCCCTTGGACAACCCGGCATCCTACCGACCCTTATGCCTTCTGGATGTGGAGGAAAAGTTGTATGAGCAGCTAATCTCCATTAAACTTAAAGACGAACTACGCCGAACCGGAGGCCTATCTGACAGACAGTTTGGCTTCAGAGAAGGTCGCCAAACGGTAGATGCGATCAAAGAAGTTATGAAAATCGCCAGCGAAGCAGCTAAGTACACAGCCGCATATCGTAGACTGTGTGCAGTAATAACTCTGGATGTACAGAACGCCTTTAATAGCGCATCGTGGGCGCTGATTCTGGAAGAACTGAGGAAGAGAAGAATCAACAACGACCTACTCTGTGTCATAGCCTCGTACCTGTCAAATAGAAGGATATTGCTCGAAGCGAAAGGAACGACAGAAACTGTAAAAATAACAAGCGGGGTCCCACAGGGATCTGTCCTGGGTCCAACACTATGGAACGTCCTCTACGATGAACTACTCCGAATAGAGTTCCCCGGAGAAGTGACACTAATAGGCTTCGCGGATGACATCGCCATGGTCGTAACGGCTAAGAACGAAGAGACACTAATGAACACGGTAAATGCGGGACTGTTACGTGTAGCAAGATGGATGAAGAGCAAAAAACTTCATCAGGCGCCTCTAAAGACAGAAGCGGTGATACTGGGCAAACAAAGAAAGATAGCGCCAATAACCTTCGACTTCGAGGGCACCACAATAACACCTAGCAGAGCCATAAAATACCTGGGGGTGTGGCTGGACTCTAAACTAACCTTTGTAGAGCAAGTAGACAGAGCAATTCTAAAAGCTGAAAAGACAGTAACTGCTCTGTCAAGCATAATGCCGAACCTAAGAGGTGCACGGGCATCAAAAAGGAGGATCTTAGCTAGTGTGGTGCCTTCCCAGCTACTATACGGTGCTCCAGCCTGGCATACCGCTGTCGATAGCAAGAGATTAGTCCAAAGACTTTCGCGAGTGCAACGGAAAGTGAACATCCGCGTCTGTAGTGCATATAGAACAATATCGGCCGAGGGAGTGGCAGTTATAGCCGGAATTCCGCCTATCGCACTGCACGTGAAGGAGCGGGTAGAAGTATACAACGGAACGGCGAGGAATACCGCAAGAGAACACCTTATAGCAAAGTGGCAACAAAAGTGGGACTCCGGGAGATATGGGCGCTGGACCTGGCAACTGATTCCCAACATACAAGGATGGTTGCACAAAAAACAGGGAGAAGTTGACTATTTTATAACTCAGGCGCTGTCAGGGCATGGCTGCTTTAGAAAATACCTGGTCGAACGACGGAGAGCAGACTCAAATATATGCACATATTGCGAAAATACAGATGACGTAGAGCATACCCTCTTCCTATGTAGTAGGTGGGAGGAAGTAAGAGCCGCCTTCCAACGAAACAGTGGGAAAGTTTTTAACGCCAAAAACATGATGGATGGACTCACTGGAACAGAAACATCTTGGAAAAACACCTATGACGCAATAAGGCAGATAATCGAAACCAAAGAGAAAGAGAGCAGATAGAGAATGAGACCACCTTTACACTGAAGTAATGCGAGAGCGGTTCCAGTGTGAAGGTTGAGACGACAGGGGGGAGAGGTTGTTTTTAGTCAGTAAGAATCTGACATATCCTGCACGCTTACCATCTAAGTGCAGGAATCTTATGCAAGATTTTTTTCCTCTTCCTCGCCAAAAAAAAAAAAATAATGTTTATAAAAAAATCCACAAAACAACCATATTGTGTATGGAACGAAATGGGGGGACACACTGAATTTTAAGTATTTGTTTATTAAAAAAAAACCATATACATGCCCATTTTTATTAGTTATTGTCTATTTTAATTTAATTTATCTATTAAGTATTTTATCTTTCACATATTTATTACTTATTTACTTTTATTGAGTTTCATAGCATTAAACTATTTTCATTTTTCCTATTGCTTATTATTCGTTGTTCTTTAATTTAAAAACCTATTTTAATACCTTCGGTGTAGTGTTATCAGTTTTGGCCTAATGGTTTCAACTTTAACGCAGAAAGCAAAAGAAAATATATTTTTCAATCAAAATAATATATGCTAAGTAGGTTAGAATGAAACTGTTTGTAAAATTATATTTATTACTACTAGATATAGTACCTTGCAACCGCAACTGTCATAGTGAAAACGTAATTTTCAGTTTTCGCTGTATTAGTTAAGCAAAAATTGACCAAATTGTTTGAATATCAACCAAATTTAGAAATTTACTACAGTTGAGCAGCTAAAAATGAAAAAAAAAAATGGAAATATGTAATTCAATTAAAAAAATATTTGAAAAAATTGTGATTTTACATTTTTTTTAATATGTTTACAAAACTATGCATATGACCACAAATTTGAATTCTAAGCAACTTTTTCAAATAACTTTATTGGATATGATATCATATAACCTCACTTTTTGCAGATTTGTGGCATATTTTTCAAATTTACCGCCATACTAGTGGTCACGTGACGTGTGTCAAAATAAATTTTAGGGTTTTTAGACATGCACAACCTATCCCTGAAAAAAAGTATAAGTTTTGATAATAAAAAAAATTCTCATATATTGCAATATTTATGCCGGTCACTGTATACTGTATAAGGACAAAAATTAGTTCAAAAATTATCATCTTAGGCTTCAGCTCAGGACAATCTCTCGTTCATTTTTATCTCTGTTTAAATTTCAATACGCCATTTTATAACTTCATCCGTTTACTGAATAAATCTCTCTTTCTTAATTTTAATAAATTATCGACGCGGTGTTGAAAGCTAAACAAATAGGTTTCCTAAACTTTCGAAAATCCCTTAATCTAATAATATTTCAACGCTAACTCTACCAAATTAAATTAAGGATAGAAGTCAGCTAATCTATCATTGCCGGTGGAGAACTGTGTACAGAGGGAAATCCGTTGTTATGGAAGTTCCCTTGTTGAAAACTCGAAACGGCGGCTAATACAGGTGTCACTCGGACTTACGCCGAATGGAAGGAAACAAGAGGAGCAGGTAAGGCGCGGGATTTTGTTTTCGAGCTGGCGCGGGGGCCGAGTGACCGTGAGAAGGCGCCAGGCGTCGCGTCGCCCAGACACAATCTAATGTCTGCGAATGTGCCAACGCACCACCTTCGTTTACGTAGCACCTAGCCTGTGTGGAAGGGTTTGCCAAGATATAAAAAGGACGAGGGCTTGTAGATCGAGCGATTGATCACGTATTAGATAAAGTATCCTGATAATAATACCGCAGAAAAGCGGGGCTTACTCGGGTTGGATTTTTTTTGCACCCGTAACGAGATTTTTTTTTAGAGCAGTGAATTATGTATCTATTTTGATTATTTTATAGATTTTTATTGGTTGGCAACTTTGTGCCTGCAGATTTTCATGTTTGTTCAGTAATTATTCATGTAAATACCGGCATGAAATATTTTACGAGAGCAAAAATGATCTATAGCTATACATACAATTTGTGCTCTTTCCCGCCTCTGGGAATTGATAAAATTTCGACAATTTTTTGG
>ML219096.1:0-21964 GCA_004785975.1 Popillia japonica | reverse complement strand
TTTCTCAAGCATGAAGACGATCTCTAAGTTTGATTTTAAATTACGGATGGGGCCACAAGAGAAGAGTGACAAAATGGCGAAAAATCAACAAGCATTAGAGTGTTTGATAGGAATTATTTTTTTTTGTAGTTTGACATTTATTTGCGTAGAACAAATTTTTCAGTTAGGAACATTGAACAGTTGGTACAGTAGTAAGCTAACAATTCTTCTAGTGCTACAAAGTTTGTAACACTGTTTGATATATAAATAATTTGCTCTATTTGCTACAAAACCAATTTATCGTTTAGTAGTTAGTAAATAAGTAAATAGTAAATAAATTAAAATAAAATTGACGTTAATTGACGGAACGGTCGAATAACTTTGTTATTTGAAAATTATGATTTCTGAAATTTGGTATGGGGGTATAGTTAATATAAATGCATTTTATGCAATACAGTTTATATTTCTTTCACTTCCGGTTTAATCGGCAATACGTCCAACGTTTTTTTTTAAACGGAACGCCCAGATTTTTTTAACACTTTTGAATGCAAAATAAAAAACTACGTTCCGGAAGAATTAAGATGTTTATTTTTATTCACAAGAAAACAGTTAAAAATTAAAACAGTGTCCTAATACAGAAAAAACAAGGTACCTTTGAAAAAAGTTGTTGTTTAGTGTTTGCATTCTTTTTGCCGTCACATTTGACAATTTTAAAAGCGTTTTAACTTTTGCATCGCTATAAATTTACTTATTTTAGACATTGGCACATTTGAAAATGGCAGTAAAACTTACTGAACCAGAACGAATTGAGATATTAATGATGCGTGGGTACGGTGATCGTCAACGTTCTTTTGAAGAGGTTCGTATTTTGTTTAATACTGTTTATCCGGATCGTCACATTAGTAAAAGTACGGTATGCCGAACAATTCAAAAGTTTGAAGTCTTTCGTCGGGTGAAGGATTTACCTAGAAGGGGACGTCCATTAACAGCAACAGATGAAGAAACTAGTTTGAATGTGTTACTTACAGTGGAAGAAAATCATCACGTGCCCACAACAGAATTAGGTCAAATTCATGAGATCTCTCAAAAATCTGCTCATAAGATTCTTAAATCAGCAAGAAGGAAAGCCTATAAAATGTATCCCGTCCATGAGTTAACTGAAGATGATCCAGATCGTAGACTACATTTTTGCGAAACAATGACGGAATTGATCGAGCAGCAGCCTAATGTTTTAGATCACATCATTTTTTCAGATGAGGCAACGTTTTGTCTCAACGATACTGTGAACAGACATAATTGTCGTTACTGGTCAATTGAAAATCCGCATTGGATTGAAGAAGTCCGTACACAGCGTCCTCAAAAGGTGAATGTCTGGGCTGGTCTTGTTGGAAACAACATCCTAGGACCATTTTCTATAAGAGGAAATTTAACTGGCTACGTCTACTTAAATTTATTGCGAAATGAGGTTGTTCCAGCACTTGCGGCCCTCTTTCCAAATGCAAACATAGGTGATCACCCTAATGCGCATTTTTGGTTTCAACAAGATGGAGCTCCCCCCCATTTTGCCCATAATGTCCGCGATTAATTGAATGAAATTTTTCCGGAACGTTGGATCGGACGTAGAGGAGCAATCGAATGGCCAGCACGTTCGCCAGATCTCTCGCCATTAGATTTTTTCTTTTGGGGTCACTTGAAATGTCAAGTGTACAAAAATCGTCCCCATAATCTTGAACAATTGGAAGAGAGAATAGTTCAGGAAGCCAATCGCATCACTCCAGAACAAATACAAAATTCAATAAGAAATTTTACTGACCGTTTACATTTTTGTCAAATTGTAACTGGAGAGCATTTTGAACAATTATTGTAATCGCAACCTGAATAGACAGGTATCTTGATTTTTCTGTATTAGGACACTTTTTTAATTTTTTAACTGTTTTCTTGTGAATAAAAATAAACATCTTAATACTTTCTGAACGTAGTTTTTTATTTTGCATTCAAAAGTGTTAAAAAATCTGGGCGTTCCGTTTAAAAAAAAAAAGTTGGACGTATTGCCGATTAAACCGGAAGTGACAAAAATATAAACTGTATTGCATAAAATGCATTTATATTAACTATACCCCCATACCAAATTTCAGAAATCATAATTTTCAAATAACAAAGTTATTCGACCGTTCCGGGACTTTTTACTAACGCTGTATATCCCATCAATATTCCATCAATATTTCCGCTATCACATTCGCATAAACAGAAAAACTTTCGGATTATTCCGAGTTAGCTTTACGCAAGAATTAAGCTCCTGCAATCAGAGTAGGTGTACCACAATCTAGAACGATATAAATACAACCCGAACAATTTCGTGAACGCAAAATGGAAAAAAAGTATAATAAAGTGGTTGTTCGGGAGATATATTTTCCATAGAAGAAATTTTTATTTTTAATTACATGAAATTCGCCTTGTAAACAAACCCTAGCCAACTGTATCCCTCTGGGGGATGATTTTTTTTGTCCTAACAGCTCATCAGATTAGCATATAAATGAGGAAAGTGTATTACATCCATTACACCATTTTGGTCTAACGCATACGACTCGATCTTTCGGTATAATTTAAACAAAATTTAAAACATGATATCGTGTATGAAGTGTAGATGTGGGGAATTATTGGGAAGAATATAATTTTCTTATTTATATTGCAGGAAATGTATTTTAGTTTTCGTCGTAAAGTTCCAAGTAGCAGTATGGAATATGTTTTTTGACACGTTGTATTCTTTTGTAATAATTTATTAATCATTATTGATCATATAAATTTATGGGAATATTTTAAATTAAGGACGTAACATGTGCGATATGTTATGAATTTGCAGGAAAAAGTTTACGCAGTTACTACGTAATGTTACAACACAATCTGCTAGCGTTTATATGTATACGATTGAAATGACATACAATACATACATACATATGCCTTGCTTGTGTGTATATTTTTAGAGCTAATCGCACATCTTTCTTGTGGTTATGTGGGAATTGTTAATTATTTTCTCACGTAGTATTCATTTCTGAATAAGTATAGCTAAAGTACCACCGCAGCCAATGTAATAGAAACTTTAATTTAGCTGTAATTTAGTTAATGCTGTTTTATACCAAGTGACTATAAATGTTTGTAAAAATATTTACTTTGGCAACACTGAAAAATTGGCTTGCCTGGTTATTCATTGTATATAACAATACGTACAACTTTGTAGGTTATGTTATTTGTATCATATGGATGGGTTATGCATGTTTGTTTACTATGTAATACCAGAAGGAAAATTTATAGAAAACGATGGATGAAACAAGTTTTTTGAACGCATATTTTAAACGACTAAACAAAAATTATTCAAGAAATATGCTCAAAGTGTCGACCTTCCACTGCTAAACAACACTGTACTCGTCGTGATAAATTGTTAAATACATTAGTTAACATTTCAGGTCCTATATTTGCTATTGCCTCCTCACTAGCGTTCCGTAACTGTTGTAAATTCTGTATTTAATTCCGGTATATTGGGTTTTTCAAATAAAGGAACAAAAAGAAATCTAGCGGCGTCAAATCGGGAGATCTACTTGGCCACAAACCTACACTAATCAAACGGTCTGGGAAGAATTGGTGTAAATAATTTATTGTTATTAGTGCAGTGTGTGCTGTAGCTGAATCTTGTTGAAAATAACCACTCGTTAACTCTATGTCATCCAATTGATTTATAAATGATTCCAAAATAATGGTTTGCTAGCGTTGAGCATTAATCGTTTCTTGAAAGAATATCGGACTAATAATTCTTTGTCGTGACATTGCCACCCAAACACTGATTTTAACTGGATGCAGTGGCACTTGGATTAAGTTCTGCGGATTCTCTGCCGACCAAGTTCTGAAGTTCTGGGAATTAACATAACCAGACAGATGAAACCAAGCCTCATCCGAATAAAAAGTGATATTTTGCCGGTCAATATTATTATGCAGACTGTTATTATATTATACCAGTAACAAAACTGTGTTCGTAATACGAAATCAGGTGGGCGAAGTTGCTGAACAATTGTAAATTTATACGGATGTAAATGGAAATGCTTTCTTAGGATCTTACGAGTGGATTCATAGGAGAGTTCTGGAAAGGACGTAAGAAAGGTTAAAAGGAAATAATAATAATTGATAATGGGACTTTACCTATTTGTTGAGATAAACGACGTACCGAAATATGAGGATTTTCTGCAACACGTTCATTAACATTATTCAAAACATCAGGTGTAGCAACAGTGGGACGGCCAGTAGATTTACCTTTAGCCACATTACCGGTGTTCAAAAACCTTTCAACAATTCTTGTAGTGTGTATAGTAAAGCTACGGTAATCAACTTATTGGTCCTCTGGATACATTGCAACAAATTGCTCAAAAGTCGATTGCAGCGAATATATCCAATTACCGTCATCATTTTGTAAGCTGCTTCGAAAATAAGCCACTACAATAAATGTGTTTTGCTCAATAGTAAATACCATTGTTAAAATGAAATTGAGTGGTTTTATTCGTATGACTTTTACTTTGACAAATATGACAAATTTAAATTTAAAAATCAGGTATGCTAACATAAAATTACAGAAGTGTTGCCAACTTAAGTCGAAAATTTACAAACATTTATAGTCGCCCGTTATTTTACTCAGCTTAAATGAATGTTTGGTGGTCTAAATTGCTTAAAACATTAGTTGATTATCATGGCACGTTAATGAATACTTTTCTGTGTACGTCGATGTAGGGTGCAGATGAAGTGCAACTGATATCGGGAAATTTAAAACTTCTCAAAAGGATCAGTTACAATTCCCTAAAAAAGCATCTTCCTCTTTGGTGGATACTTTATTGGGACGGCCTAATCTTCTTCCTCCTTTATTAATAGTAATTATATTAGTGGTCAAACCAAGTGTTTGGTGCTAGAGGATGCAAGACTAAAGAAGCGCCAATTAGCAGCTTTACTAGAAGTTTACCTTGGAATGACAAAGGGGGGATGGGTGCCGCGAATGCTTTCCCCAGTCTAATTCATCACTGGGTTCATCATTATGATCCCGAATCGAAACAAGAGTTGATGCAATGGCATGTTGAGGGCTCCAGCCCCTCCCAAGAAGTTTAAAGTCACCCCTTCTGCAGGAAAAATAATAGCGACCATTTTTTAGAACTGTCAAGGGATTTTGTTAATTGATTATATGAATAGTGTACAAGTCCAGACTTTCAAAAGCTGCTGTACCTGATTGTGGCTTCAAAGAAATTGAACATCCGCCTTGTAGTCCAGACTTAGCACTCAGTGACTATTTTTTGTTCCCCAAATCTCAAGAACACACTAAGGTGGACAAAATTTAAGAACAATAACGAACTTATAACAGCAGTTGAGGGCCATTTTCCAATTTTATAGAAACCAGATGGATTGTGAGAGTTGATATGGTGATAATTTTCTTTGTATTGTCAAAAACGATCAATTCATTGATAGAATAGGTAAAGCAACACAAGTTACGAGATAATATGTATGTACACAGTTCATTTAATAAAATACAGGAACCAAGATGTGCCCCGAATTCCTTAATTTTTGCCGCAGTAACACTTCCGAAATATAAAAGTCTGAAGTCCGCACAATACAAGTGTGTATGCAGTGGTATTGCATGTATTTCTGCCTTTATCGATTTCATCTTTTTTGTAACCGCCCCTGAATGTGTGGAAGCCATAAACAAAAAAAAATATTTTTTGAAATGAAGAGAATTGACAATGGACAGTACACGCGAAAAGCCAAACGAAAACCCAAAATAATGAACTTGTTAGCAGTCAAATTAAGTCAAAGCATCATAGAGAAACATTTGGAAGCAAAAATGAGAAAGCAGGAAACAACTCAGGTGGATCATATGTGATCACATAAAATAGGAAAAATCGAGGACCAAAATATGTGCTGGTTTGACACAAACCAACTGCATCAATTTATTGCAAAGTACGTTTATTGACTTGACACTTACAAAAATTATCTGACAATATTGTGGCTTTTTTAACAAAAAAATTGAACAAATATGAATCAGCCCACCTGAATACTAAAGTAATAAAAAGCAACAACCACCCCATTGCCAATTTTTCCATAACCAACGAATGATTAAGGCCGCAGAATGAAGTCCTAAATAAGTTTCATCGATTGCATTCGAAGAACCTGATATGCCTACATGCTAGAAGTTAGTAAAATTCTTCGCGAATTAGAGTAACTTCAATGTTTGGCAATAAGCCTTCTCGGAAATCAAAACTATTCGGTAGATAAGGAGGCACAAAAATTTAAAATCTTGCATGAATAATAGATTAGATTTTGGACATCCCCCTAGAGAAGAAGCATGATAAGATTTCAATTCTACCATCTGTTCAAAAATATGCAAAGACTCGGCATCCGATTCAAGACTTCAATAGGTAATGTTTTCCAAAACGTTATCAAGACTTATTGTTAGTGAAAGCAGCTTTCTGAATATGTTTGGCACATTTGTTACACAACATCCCTATTGGGGTTGGCTTCCCAAACCACAGCATCCATCAACAAAGACAGGCACTTTGCCCTTTATGTTGCAAATAATAAAACTTGTTTATATACCACCACCCAATACGAGACAGTAGTGGAGGAAAGCCCTCTTGTAAGCAAATAGATTAGAGAAATCTGCGCTATAAAAAAAGATGGGTCTAGTGTAGGAGGTATTTAAATGAAGTATTAGGGTACAAAAAAAAAATATTAAATTGAGTTTCTGTACATAATTCATTTGCGGTGGTACGGGCATCTGTCAATTTGACAGTTATAATTGACAATTCAAATGACAAATGCTGAATGCACGAAATAGAGCCATTTTCAACGGGGGCGGTATTTCTAGATTTGTTGTACAAAATGGGTAGATTTGGCATCAACTCCAACATAGGGCAATCATGTTGGCGTTGGAGGCTCCTATCTGACTGACCGCGCCAATGATGTTTTGTCGGAGCGAAGACATATCTGCGCGGGGGTCCGTCAAGGATCGCTCCTCAGTCCTTCACAACGTCGAAAAACAATGCCCTAGTCTGCCGCAGATTTCAATGCTCAATCGACGATATCTGCGAATAGGCCTTGAGATAGTGTTTATCTACAAATCACGATAAATGCGTTGCTATCAGATGCTCACGAAAGCGAACCTGCCCCCCCCCCCCCCCTCCTCCTCCTCCTTCTCCCACCAACATTGTTGTTGGACATCAGCGGTTGCCCTGGAGATCGCAGATCCAATATCTGGGGATAATGCTTGATACGAAGCTGACGTTCTAGCATCATTTTTCTGCGAGCTCGAGCGGCTTTGTCTCCTCTGTTGTGCTAGAAAAGTTCCGTCAGGGTATCATGGTCGGAAAACTCACTGATCCAGCGCTTGGCGAAGCTAGACCTTGACAGGCCTCCTCCCAGGGTTTTAACAAGACGAATTCTGGAGCTCGACATCTAGTCTGTCCATGGGGATGAATCTTAATAGGCAATGAGAGAACTTTCCGGGATTAATATTCGCCACCAATTCTAGATGGCGTTGTTTTAGGGCTTTTATGTTGTCGTTTTTAAAATTTATGTTGGTAGGATTATTTCAATTTGTTTGACATTCACGTCCGACTTCCGTTTAGATATTAAACGTCAATTATCGCAATTAATGTCATTAATGGTCCTTAATATCACCTGATATCACCATATTTAGTAATCCGTAATACGCGTATGTTCATCAAACATTAATACTAAAGACAATTCTTGATTTTTTCCTACATTTTGATGATAAAAGGTAAAATTTTGTACTTAACTTTCGGGTGTAGTCGCTTAGTAGCTCCAAAACAAAATGGCTGACACAGCAGCTGACAGCAGTAGCAAGTCAGGTGTCTAAATTAAGTAAATTTTATAAAAAATTGTATGTAAATAAAATGTCTCAAGTATTGTTCTTTATATCTTATTTTCTTGTTCTTAATTTTCATTTTTTATAAATAATTTTAAATGTAATTGACAGCCTGCGTGACCTCATTCATTAATAGTACTTTTGCCACCATTACTAGATGGCGCTTATACAGTCCAAATGTATAGTTTGTATGTAACATTTCGTTCTAATTTTTTTCTTCAGTGGTTCTAAGCGTGATCAGGCATGTGTGCACATCACTGTCAAAACTGTCAAGTACAGAATTAAAATTTGCTGTATAGTGTGTATAGAATTTACCAAAATAGTGACGCGTATATCATATAGTAATAAAGATACAGAAATATGTGCATCAGTTTACAGCAATACAATAAAATAAAAGAATTAGATTTATACAGAGTAATAATTGCATATTTCCCAACGTAGGAAACACACTTATTCACACAGGAATTCAACCAATAACATGCAAGGGTTTCATCTTCTTATATACGAATTGTTTTGTGGTGATAAAAATAAATGTACTGTAATAATAGTATACACAGAGGGCGCTATATATATGTATGTATGTATGTATATGAGACGTTTAGGCATTTCAATATAACACACGTTTATATGTAACATTCGAATACGAGCTACTCATAACTTCAATTTCGCCACGCTTACGCTAACTAATGTTCTGGAAAGGGACAGGTTTGCTATTCCTATTGAGGCATTTTCCGCTTACATCATCGTGAAATATACTTATGGAGTGATCAAATTTTCGATTCTACGACAAATATTGTCACCTAGCGTAAAGAGGAACCAATCGATTGCTGGTATTCGCGCGTCCAGAGATTGCGTCAAATTAATCCAATTAAAACCCCTCAACTTAAATCTCTTTCTACTCTCCTTTTATTTTTATCTCCGCGAATTACCATCGAAGGCCAGATTTCAATTAATATTCACAATTCGATCGGAGCCGATTTTAGTACAGTTAACGAATACTAGTGCAGTATTAATCTAACTCGAAATCAAAGACATCTGCGCGTTTTCGAAAAGCCGAAACAGCTAGCAGATGAATGGGAGAAAGTTGTGTTGGGGACGGATGTTTTATAATAATAAAGCCGTCACCGTGTTCGGTGATCGTCCGCTGTGGCATGTTCGGCGTGAATTGCAAATTCGGTAAATAAGGAGTCGAAGCCTGTCGACACCCGTACAAAGCTGCAGATAGACCGGGAAAGGATGAATATGTTGTGGGACAGGGTGGCACGAAGAACTGCAGATTTACATGATAATTAAGTAGAAGAATAGACAAGTTAATAATTTGTTTGTACTTGGTTAAAAAGTTATGAAAAATTAAGTTAAACTAAAATCGATCAAAAAATCAATCAAATTCTTTCTGAAATATAAACTCTGACAGGAACCAAACCAGATTTAGTTATAATAGGCTACGTTTACATTGACACTCGACACCTTAGTAGCTACGAGAACTAAGGACCATATTAGCCCAAATGATTTCGTACGATCGGTGTAAACACTTGCGCACAAAATTAGTTCGGTCCTATACTCACAAGAGGACCGAACCAAATATAATTCGGAACTGAACTAACGTTAGCGATATAAACGCACTTGGACCTGACCTAACGACCAAACTCAAACATGTCATCTGCTGATCATGTGATTATTTGTGGCTGTTACAGGTTAGTCAGCACTATAATTTACGTGAATTTAGGTTATGTCTCTTTTATCCATCCGCATAATTATATTTGACAGTTCCAGAATAGTTCCAAATTCCAAACATTCGGTAATTGTTGTAAACAGAGTGGTGTAAACGTAATCATAGTAAAGTTCTAACATCAATCATGGCTTGTACCGCTGATGGAGCACCTTCCCAATTTACTAGTCACAATACCTTTGGAATACTATGATCAAGAACAATAAATTTATGTGCGTACTAACTCAGGATGAATTGAGTACAAGAATGTAGAAGTTTTTTTTTTTAATAATTAGCTATCTGGGTTTCGTAACGAACTACCACTAAATGAACGAGAAAAAATATAGCAGAGTACCAACTGGATGGAGTACTATCTTACTTTAGCAAAAACAATTGGGAGTTTCTCCTTGACACCTTTAACGAGTAAGTAAGTGATGGTGAAGTACACGAAATTTAGACTTATTTGTTGGGCTACTTCGAGAAGAGCAACATCTAAAAAAAGCTATAACTGCAGATGTAATTAGAAATGTAATAAAATAATTTGATTTAGTTGATAAATTGCGTATAATAGAATAAAAAACTAGCAAGTCTATAAGTGTGAAATACAACTACTAATATAAAAACAACAAAAACAAAAAAAAAAAAGATTATATAACGACTACCAAAAGAATATTTTGGAGCTAAAGAGGAAGAACCAATAGCCAAAATGCTTCTGCAATGAATACTACTACTAACAGTATACCCAGATTGGTGCAAGTGCAAATCCATTTTATTATTTAACCAAATTATGACAGCCATTTACCAATGAATAATTTTCATTCAAGATCTAAGTACTTGAGATTTGAAGAAATGTACCTACATTATTTAGTTTTTCCATATATGAAGAATACCATTTCCAAGGTCAACCTAAGAGCCCCCAATCACACAATTAATATAGCTTTTTAATAAATGAAGTTAATAACAAAAAATAATGGGTTTGAGCCCCTTTAGTCCCGTCAAATAAAAGCATACCGCAATTTCATACTAAAATTTGAAAAAACCGTCTATAACTGACCAAGCAACTGACCAAAATCAGGAGGAGGAAATATTAATTATCCCCAAGTTGCAGAGCCACCATCAGTGCAAATGGGATATCCAAGCGATTGCAAGTGTTATGTACCATGGTTTGGAAAATTTTACGCAAAATTCCAAAACTAAAAATGCAGAATTAAAGAAAGCAGTTTTGGTTATCCCGTATTTTGCGGACTGATGAGGCAAATTTTCCTCCGAATGGTTGGTGAGTCAATACTCAAAACCGTAGAATCTAGCATCGAGAAAATCCAGAAGAAATCGTTCAAGAAGGTCTTCATGACAAGAAAATCGCCATAGTTTGGTGTTTGGCGATTTGATAGATGATTTTAGCATTGGTCCCAATTTCTGTGAGGAAATGCAGAATTGAGAAGAATTTTTATGCAAGATGGAGCACCGGTAAAAGAATTGTTAATCAAGTTTTTCAAGACCGTGTATAAAGGAGACATTTCGCAAATTCATGCCCATCCAGATCATGTGTAGAATTTTGAGGAAAGGTTGGTAACATTAAAAAAAATGGAGATGATATAACTATATAAATACGGTGACAAATACGAAGAAATCGCAAGATTTCAGAACAACAATATGTAAACGTGCACATCCAAACGTATAAAATATAATCTTAAGAAATAATTAAGTAAGTCAAAGTCAGTTCTCAAGTAAAATTGCTTCTGGGAATAATAAAAAAAAACTTGTAAAGCTGTTTTCGAGATTTATAAATTGCAGCTAGCCGCAATGTGGTTTCGAATATATAATTCATATTATCCCAAAATTAATATAGCTTACATAAAATGTATTAACCAATATGTACATATATATGAACGATACTATTACAAAAAAGTCGATAAAAACAGGTATGCACAAAAAAAATAAAAAATATATAAAAAGTAAAAAAATATAAAGTAAAAATATCAGAATAATAATTGATTTTATTTCTTAAAATAATAAAAATTAAATTTAATAAAATTTACCTCCTTCCTTATGTTATTCGCCAAATGGTCGTAAATAACCCTGCATCGGTCTTCATAATTTTTCAAACAAATCGCACGCTCCTTATTATTATTATTATTCGCTAAATAATTCGCCTTACTCATTGCGGCAAATTACGATAAATATTACGTTGAAGTTAGGATTAAAATTAATTAAATTTCCATTCGCACATACCTCGTCGTCAATAAAAAGGTGAACACGACAAAGAAAAGACTACAACGCACAAAATTTTAGTTTAAATAAAATCATAATGCAAACTTTTAATGAGGAGGATCAATTCTGAATATTCTTAGTCGAAAATTAAAAGAAAGATATATAAAACGAAGTTGATCTGTCTAAATATCGCGGCCGAACAGAAAATACTGTGTGTAATTTTGAATGCTGTCAATGTTTATATATGGAGTAGTATGATTCGATATTCCTTGCACATGTGTTACTTTTTTACGAGGATTATACGAGGATTGGCGTAATATGCCTCGATGCTGGCAAAAATATTTAATGTATGCCTAGTATGAGAAAACTAACTCTGTTATCAAAAGAATTGCAAATAATTTGATGCGATTGTGTTCAAGTTTATTTTATTAATTAATATTCATATCGAATATAAAAAAAATAATTATGTGGAAAATCCGATGATAAAAAATCTGTTAGCTACTGCTTATGTTTACTAGGTAATTTGCATAATAAAGTTGACAGAACTGATCAAGTCACCATCATCATTCCAAAAACGACCGATCACAGCGAATTACAATACCTTTATTTTGGTTTTTCGCTTTTGTCAGAATGTGTTTCACTATTTCTCAAAACTGTTTCACATCCTAACTAAAGAGGGTGCTGTGTAATTTCCCCTAATCTGTCAAAACTATTTCTTTAATTGTCAAAACTATATCACATTCTTATTACAATACATTACAAGTATCTAATGTAAGAATGAATGCTGAAAGACGGCAAAACAGCAAAATCTCGAACGAGATACATGCTTTAATAATCAAATTGTTAGAGCAAAATCCACAACTAGAGGCAAGCTTATCAACCATTGACGACAGAGCAAGAAAGGCATTTCACAATTCTGTAAAACGCGTTTCTCTTATGCCAGACATTATTCAAAGTAGGTTTGATTATGCTGTTCTATACAACAGAATAATGATTCATAGAGAAAAAATATATTTTATTGACGAATTTGAATTGTGAAGTGAATTTTAGAAGATCTTGTGGAAGATCAAACAAAATAATAGAGCTAACAAAGTTAAGGTTGTCATGGTCAATGTCCGATTTCATAGAATACATGTAATTCAAGAACTGATCATAGATCATGGACATGTACCAGTATTTCTAGCCCCAATACAGTCCTTTTTTAAGCCCAATTGAAGAGCTGTTTACCCAATGGAAAACTATCATTAAGGGAAGACAGACTATGAATGAAGGACAACTGTATCTTCAAATTCATAATGCTTATGAAACTGTAACACAACAACATTGCCAAAACTATGTTTGACATATGGAAACATTTGTCAACAAGGTGCATAATTTGTCATGGACAACATATGATTTCATAGAAGGGATGTAATTGAACAACTGATCAGAGATCATGGGTATGTACCAGAATTTCTAGCCCCAATACAGTCCTTTTTTTAAACCCAATTGAAGAGCTGTTTAGCCAATGGAAAACTATCACAAACGGAAGACAGACTATAGATGAAGAACAACTATATCTTCAAATTCATAATGCTTATGAAGCTGTAACACAATAACATTGCCAAAGCTGGCCAAAACTATGTTTAACATATCGAAACATTTGTCAACAAGCTGCATATTTTGTCATGGATAACGTCTGATTTCATAGAACGGATGTAATTCAACAACTGATCAGAGATCATAGACATGTACTAGTATTTTTAGCCCCAATACAGTCCTTCTTTTAAGCCCAATTGAAGAGCGGTTTAGCCAATGGAAAAGTATCATTAAGGGAAGACAGACTATAGATAAAGAACAACTATATCTTCAAATTCATAATGCTTCTGAAGCTGTACCACAATAACATTGCCGAAACTATGTTTAACATATGGAAACATTTGTCAACAAGGTGCATATTTTGTCATGGACAACATATGATTTCATAGAACGGATGTAATTCAACAACAGATCAGAGATCATGGACATGTACCAGTAATTCTAGCCCCAATACAGTCCTTTTTTTAAGATCAGTTTAGCCAATTGAACACTATCATTAAGGGAAGACAGACTATGGATGAAGAACAACTGTATCTTCAAATACATAATGCTTCTGAAGCTGTAACACAAGAACACTGTCAAAACTATGTTTGACATATGGAAACATTTGTCAAGAAGGTGCATATTTTATCATGGACAACATATGATTTCATAGAACGGATTAAAACAACTGATCAGAGATTATGGACATGTACCAGTATTTCTAACCCCAATACAGTCCTTTTTTAAGAGCAGTTTAACCAATAGAAAACTATCATTAAGGGAAGACTATGGATGAAGAACAACTGTATCTTCAAATTCATAATGCTTCTGAAGCTGTAACACAAGAACACTGCCAAAACTATGTTTTAGATATGGTAACATATTTAGGCGACTGCCTCAACAGAAATGACATTTTAAACTTGACTGGTATTGTGTTTAAAGTATTGCGTTACATACATAATATACAATGCAAGTAACAATGATTGAAGTGTCTCAAAGTCACTTAATATGGTGAAACAAACTATACATAGGCGTAGGAATAATCAACATAACCTCTCTTTGTCATTGTGTAAAAGATAAACAGACAAAATGACAGATGATACACTACATACTTGACAAGAAATTCGAATGCATTATCGGTAAAGGTCGAATTAGAAGATAGTTTTGCATACATTTTGGTTGGCAATCCTGCATAATAAGTAAATTGTGTATTGTGTCCAATTGTGTCGGTTAGATTCTATTGGGAATTAGTTTTATATTTATTTCCCGTGTAAAAAGGCAGTTGGTCAGTTCTTTTAAGAACTAACATGCAACTATAAAATTTATCTTTATTATTTCAAGAAATTACTTACTTTTCAATTAAAATACACTTTGAAATCATTTCTGTCAAACAATATTCAACTAATAGAGATAATAGACAAATAGTGAATTTCATTCGATATAGTAATGTCAAAATGACGTATGCGTGAAATAGTAAAACACATTCGGCAGAAGAGGAAAACCAAAAGAAAAATGTTGTAAATTAAATTTGATGCACAATCGTGTCTATAAAATTTCAATTATCTTGCTATTTCGCAGCATCGTTTGGAAGCTGTCGCCTAGATGTCACCACCCAAGTATTGTTAAAAAACACATATTTCGTCATGTTGGCAACAAAGATTTTGACATTTAAACAGTTAGAATTCATGCAATTTCGTTTTGAAATAGCTCCAAATCGGAGAAAAAGTTTTTTCCTTTCAATTTTGATACTAATCGATAATTCTAGCTCCAGAAAAATTTTCTCAAAAATGGGAATAAGAAAAAACCTTTGAGGATTGGTTCAAATATAAGTATTGTATGTTGCTTTTCCTTGCTTTCCCCGAAAAAAAGTTGTCTCAAATTAAGGAAAGGAAGAATTAATTAAGTAATCAAAGTTTGGTAGATACATAATATATGATGCTTTTAAATACGTCAAATTTTGACAGCTGTCAAACATAAATTCTCTTATAAAAAGAATTCAACCATTTGAATCACTAGAAAGGACAAAATGTTAGCTTAGTCAAATGGTTTCAAGTTTGTAATATTATGAATGTTTATGTTCAAATCTTCAATAAAAAATTCAATAAAAGCGCACATTTTTGCAAAAAGGCTAAAACAGATGCTACAAAACAAACTTACCCCTTTATTTTTGCTTCGTTGCAATCTATCATACACATTTTTCTCTTGATCATGATAATTCCTTAAAAGTAAATCACGATTTTTATTAACAAAGGGGCAACCACTCATTTTCTTTTCTTTATTTGTTCGAAAAACTTGAAAACTCAAAGATTAAATATATTATGTAGTAACAATGTCTAAACTGACACGCACGAAAACCAACTCTATTTCTTTTTTAAAATCCCAACCGTTTATATACGTTCTCTCATTTACTCACATGTTAAGCTAGATAAAACGTTTTTACACGAAATTGTACCGGGACACCCCGTACGGTTATCATTTATTCATCGGTTATAACGTTATAACTATTTGAGCTAACTACGTGAGATTTCGGCTGTTTTTGTGCTGGTAATACGGTGGTTTGTCGATCACGTATTGCATACATTCTAACGTATGTATCTACATATGTATACGTGCAAATCAAGATGATTCATTGGCTCAAAAGCCGGTTGTTAAAATAAAATCCGTACACGATGTTGCATGGATCGCGAGATTTCAAAGGAACGGATCGTTGGAAATTACCCATTAGATAATCCCTGCCATCGGTGATGTACACGATCTGGGTAAACAGAAATTGGAGTGCACGTACGCAAATTCACGGATATTCACGTTCGAACGGAAGGAAATGCGTCCGAGATAGAAGTGATAAGGAATTCTTAAGTTTCAATTAGAAGTCTATAAAAATGTATTAACGCGACTAACTAACACGGCCAATTACTTCGGTAAACATGATCATAAAGAAGCTTACTATATGAATAATAAATTGATTTATAATTAATCGACATCCGTCTATTTGTTTGCATATTTTATTAATATCGTTATGTCTTACGTAAGATTCATGGCCGTCAGAACAAAAAGCGCTTAATTCAATGAGAGGTATCTATCGTTAATAGAAAAATCGTAAAATGTTAATAAATAAGATTATATTTCACTCTCAGCTAATTAAGTACCTATCTCGTTTATCAATTTTTTAACAAATAATTTAATAACAAAAAAATAAACGAAATCTAATTGCTTATAGTATGCTCAAAAAATAGCAAAATGACACTCAACTTCTCCTTTAAATTGTATACACAGAATTATTTAACGTCAGGTGATCTTGGTGGTAATAATTTCGCCAAATATCTGCTTTACCATACAATCTTCAACAACATTGGTTAATAATCCTTTTACTGGTAAAAGGTTTCTAGAATATTCTCTCTATCTCTTCCGGTTAACCGGAAGTAGCCACGAACGTTGCTATTTTAAATGGAACACCCTATATATTATTACGTTTTTGAATTCAGCATCAAATTCTGTGAGGATTATAACAAGGGTTTCCTATTCTTATCTTCAACTGTTTCGAAGATATTAAGATTTTTATATATAAAAATTTTGACATTTACCCCGTTATAATTAACTAAATAATTCTCACTTACTGTAAGTGGCAGAGGTTTGATATTTAAAAACTACCAAATACTAATAATAATAATAATAATATATAATATATATTTATTTGTCCAACAGGTAGACCCAATTACAGAACAAAATACAAAAACTATGTTAAAACTAAACTACACAGGAGTTTATATAAAGAGAAGAGACAAAAAGCAAAAAAGAAAAGAAAAAGGGCTTATAAAAAAAAGAAAAAATATATATTTCACAAGCCCGCAAAGATGTCCGCAAAGCATTTGTTCGCACTTCTGCACATGATGCTCACTGGTGCTCTGACCAATGTGTTTTAGCAGCGGGTGGTAAGAAGCTAACAATTGTTCTTACCGATGTACGTCGAACAGAAATGGGTATCTTTGCCAGTAGATATGGACAGTCGATCTTGTTATGCAGCAATTTTGCTAAGAATACAGCATTATGACATTCACGTCTATCAGCTACAGAGTCAATCCGCAGTAGGTTCCGAACATACTCCAAATTTGCACCTCGATCCAGGTAGGTACCACTCATTTTGTAACATACAAATTTCAGGAATCTTCGGTGAATACGTTCTAGGTTAAATGAATGGCATGAAGTAAATTGGAAACCAAATCAGGCTTCCATATTCCATTTTGCTCATAACAAAAGTAAAATATAATTTTTTAATTAACATTATGTCAGTAAATTCCTGGCAAGTTCTTATTACGAAGCCCAGGGCTTTTGAGGCTAATTTAGATAGCTCATTGATGTGAGGAACAAAAGTAAGACTGGAATCAAATATGATACCCAAGTCGGTAACGAGCTCTCTGGACACTAATGTTGAACCCCTTATGCTGTAGCCAGAAATAGTAGGTGTACTTTTCCTGGTGTAGGTCACTCTACAGCATTTGGGAACACTAAGTTTAAGCCCATTCTCGTCGCACCAGGTACAAATACAGTTCAGGTTCCGTTGCAGCACTTCGACGTCATCATTACTCTGGATGGAGGAATAAATCTTCAAGTCATCAGCATACGCTAATGCAGGACAGCTTAATAATGATAGCAAGTCGTTGATATACAAAATGAACAATAATGGTCCAGGTGTAGCCGTTGTAAAAGACGTATGCAGTTCTGTTTGATACATAAGAAGACATCAAATTCAACATTGGCAGTGAAAATCCAAAACAGTTCAACTTAGCAAGAAGTTTAGAGTGACAGATGGTATCAAAAGCACGTGATAGGTCAGTGTAGATAACATCCACTTGCCCACAATTATCAAGATGTTCGCTTATATACTGTGTTACTGTAGCTAAGTTAGTTATAGTCGAACGGCCAGGAACAAACCCATGTTGCAGAGGAGACACATAAGGAAGTACAGAAGACGAAATACAGTGAAATAGTACTTGTTCAAATATTTTGGCAAAATTATTGAGAATTGAAATGGGCCTATAGTTATCCAAGGAGTTAGTGTTTCCTTTCTTAAAAACTGGAACAATTCTGGACCTCTTCCATTTATCAGGAAAAACATTTGAGTGCAAACTTAATTAGCAATACCAAAGGTTTGGCAAGTGCATGGCGACAATGCTTAATTATACAGGCTGGTATAGAATCATCTCCAGCTGTGAATTTAATTGGAAATTTAGACATGATGTCAAGTAGTTGAGATTCAGTGACAGTAGGTAGAGAGATGGTTGGAAGATATGTAAAGTCAGACAGAAAAGGTTCTGTATTATCAACAGTAAAAGTACTATAAAATAATTTTGTAAAGGAATTTACAATAAGTTGCGGATTGTCCAGAAGAATATCATTGTCGTACATAACACCCGGTATTCTAGTTAATAGAACACTCTGCATATTTTGACACTGTTGGACGCAAAATTCAATTCTGCATCGATTTGCTGTAACACTCCCTATTCTTATCTCCAATAGTTTGCCTTCTTTTCCCATTTTATTTATCAATAGCGAATAATATTTTACCTAATAAGCTTAGACTTTGACATTACAATAACTTATTGTTCTCAGAAAAGATTTTTGTTGTAATCGTTAACCGTTACGTATTTTGTGTGATAAGTATACATTATTGTGTAATTTATAAACAAAATAATGGAAAATATTGGGATTTGGGAAGATTTGACCATTTCAAAATCATCTGTACACAGGAATCTGAAACACAATAAGATGCAACCGTATTCGGTAATTCTTGCAGAAGCTTTCCGGGAGAGAGATGAAGTGAAAAGAAATGAATTGTGTGGGATAATTAATTTATTATTATTTTTTGTCTAAAATAATCTGAAATGACGAATCAAAACTCAGTGGGGAGGGAATAACAAACAGAAGAAACAGTCATTTTTTACCGATATGAGATGTAAAGAAATTCAGGTTATTTGAATAACTTTTTCCGTAAGTACGAGTGTTCGATCAAGGAAACTCAGAAATCCCAACGGCAATATAAAATGCAAGGTTTTATCTTACGAAATTCTAATTCCTTCCAAAACTCCCCCAATGTTAGGGATCAGGAAAGAGTGGAGAGCTAATGGGAGATAGCCCACCATAGTCGTACCTGATGTGATGTTCGTAGACGCTTCTGGGTACAACTGCACCACACACCATCCATAGAGGATTTCTTCCCAGGTAAAAAAAAAGGAAATAGACATTGGTCAGTCCAACCTTTCTTTCACCCCTCCCCCTCTCCCTAACGTAGCCGTTCCATATTTCGCAAAGGATTCTTTTACTAGCGAGAAAGTATGTGCCTTAATTCCGCGATAGATGCTCTTAACTCAATTGAAGTATTAAGAAATTTTCTAGAATAAGAAGGTCCAATAGGAGACGATATCGTTCAACATACTGCAAACCAAAGCAAACATGATTCAACTTGGGTTAAGTCCCATTAGATTAGAAACGCTTACATTTCTGGAGGTGTAAAGCTAGGCTAAACCCAATTAAAAAAGACGACTAAAACATTAGGCATATAGAAAAAATCTGCATGACAAGGGTTTTGAACCGTTGTCCAGAACGTCCTTGACAATTCTCCGAATTACCCAAAACCTACAGCGACTTCTTGGCCAAATTTTCGAATCTCTTAAGAGTTGCAAAGCACTCGTTTTGCTTAATTAAATAATAAGAGCCAAATAAAGTTGAATTCAGCTGAAGCACAGCAATATTTGTATTGCTCACTTGCAGATGGTGGTGTCTATTGCAAACCTATCACCTAATCGACTGTTTACATTAATGCAATCGACATCTTGCTGAATGTAGCACAATGCGGCGAGATTCTGTAACCCGAAAAGAAGGTGATGCGTAGAGACATGTGCTCCCCATGAAATACTATTTTACGTTTGAAATGTATGGGCTTTTAAAATTATGTCAAATCATTTAGTTTTTAGTAACTTTCAGTTGGAAGAAAGAAAACACAATAAAGACTCAAAAGTCGGGCGAGGGCTTATGTGGTAAAGTATAACAAGATGCGTTGATAAGCTTAGAAAGTACCATAATAGTCCTTTCGTTAATTCGTTTCTGGTCCCTTTTTAAAATGTGAAAACGTATCGAGAAATGATTATTGACACCAAATTATAGGAGAGAATGGGATGACCTTGATGTGTATGCATGAATGATATTGAACGCAACCACTAAACATGTTCATATTAAAGCTTCAACTTTCTGGATCATCGTATATGTTGCTTGCCCCCCTCTTTCCCCTCCCCAGAATGAAAAATAATAATTGACTCTTCTCTAGAAACAAGCACGTTCATCTGATACATACTTAAACTGTCTATTCATCCTTTCATATAACAACTTCATGATTGTCATACTACATAGGTTTCGTCTAAGTGGCATATTAATGGTGCTGCTTGCAACCTTGCAACCTTGGCGTTTCCATAATTATCGGAAGTTCCAACCTTAAATCCAGGTTTCTGGATAATTTTTTTAACTGTACAGAATGGCTTTTAGTCGTAAATTCATAGAAGGGTATATTTTGTGCTACAGATAAAGACCAACCTGTAAGGGAAACATAGCATTATTTTGAAACGTTATACAAAGAAACACCTTTGTCAAAAGTCTTGGCAATTTTCTTTTGTACCCTTTGGAAAACAACAACTTAAACACGTATTTAAATTCAATACAATCGGAGAAAGAATGGCCGAAAGTTTTCCCCAAAAACACAAAACGTGTGATCTTGACATAAATACAAACCGCCCGTTTATTTTTCGAGAAGAAAACAACCTCCACCTCTCTCCGTCTTCGTTATTAGGCTTTAAACTTTTGTCGCGATCCCGCTTAAACAAATCGCGGTTAAAAACCAACCGCTCTCCCTCATCCCCCGAGTTAATGGCGGTGGTGAAAACTTCATCACTTAATCACTTAAAAAGCTTTCCTTTTACTTCTTTCATAGAATCTCCTCCGCCGTCCGTTACGAATTGGATGTTTTCAAATCGAATATATCCATATTCAACGATTCATTTACGTTAAAATTCGATTAAACTTCCGGATGTGCGATTTGCATCTATTCTCCATTTAAACTGTATAACAATAATCGTGAATACGTCAATTTTCTATTGTCGAAACATGATATAAATAGGGAATATACAAAAATCCCCATTATCAACATACAAACACGGTTTGACAATCAGTGTTACCAACCGTAAATTCTGTATCTAAAACAATAATGGTCGGATTGGTAATGGACGATTTTAATTGCATTTTTGCGCCTTACATCGATTAATTCGGGTTAATGGAGAGTGAATTAAGGGTAATATCATCAACTCTTTCATATAAACTTACCGACGCGGCTAAATGAGTTAGAATAACGCTATTAAAGTATTAATTGTAGCCTGATGGTATTAAGTTTTATCGCGGATAGCCAGCATGAGCTCTCAGGACTTTTTTTATGGATTAAGTTTGCTTGTGGTTGATTAATTTCGACTTCGTAAAATTCTTAAAGGAATTTAAACGAATTTAATATGATTTATAAATTATGACGTATTAATCAATGGAAACTAATAAAAAGGAAAGCT
>SMLS01071244.1:0-30635 GCA_004785975.1 Popillia japonica | reverse complement strand
TACCTGTATAAGCATTACAGAAGTCTTGCATCAACTTTAGAGAGGAAGGTAAATAAAGAGAGAAAGGTATATACCACCAGTGAACTATGCGATTATAATATAAGTACTTGACTGAACGGTGGCGCGTATCATTAGATGATGAGAAAATAGAGAAATAAAATAACAAAGACAGGCAAAAGATCCTATTGCATATACGGCTTATACACCTGCAACTGAACTCCGGTCTTTGATTGCTCATTTGCTATTCATGTGACACGATTTTCTGAAACACACTGTGAAACTAGACATTAAGGAGTATGTCCGAAAATTATTTTGGATTATACAGGGTGTTCGGAAAATAATCGGAATAATCACATCTATTTTTTTAAATAGAACATTGTGTATATTTTTGCATTTTTGGATGTCACTGACTATTGTCTATACGTACCTATTTTAAAATATTAATTTCCACTAAACAAGCGCATCAACTTGTTTAGTGGAAATTAATATTTTTGTTAAAAAATCGATATTTACATAGCGCCATTAAAAAATCAGTACTAACACAAATGCGCTGTTTAACAATGAAATAGTTGGGAATTCTTTCAGCAAAACACAGATGCATAATTTAGGCAAAAATTCATGCTATTGCGACATACAGGGTGTTCAGAATTCATGATCCAATTTCGGAAACTTCGACTAACTTATTTTGATTTTTTTTTAATTGGACACCCTGTATATTTTTGCATAAACAGATGCCGACCATAATTGTCAACAATTTTTGTTGATATGTTCCTATGACTATCTATGGCAGTTTTTGATAAAAAGCAAAATTTAAAAATGTGTATGAAATGCATTGTGTAGATACATACGTAGGTGTTAAATGTGCTATAATTGCATAAAATGTGAAAATATAAATACAGCCAGGTATGTTAATACCTGGCGTAAAAACGGTAGGAACCGAACGCGAGCCACCTGCGTGGCAGCCGTAGTTGTTATCCATTGGGCTACGAGGGCTTGCTTCTTAAGAAACTAACATTATGCCTTGTATTGTCTTAGGGCGACATATACGTTTTACTTTTTTTTTTCGTATAGTCTCAACTGTGTCTGTGGCAGTAAGGATCATTGCATCATTTCTGCTGCGTACATATAAATATATGGGTTTAATGGTTGTCCTATAGACTCTAAGTTTAGTACTTGCGTTATATTCCTATACTTGTAGTAGACTCTATATCCTATATGCGATGTAAACCTTAAATTTGTATCTATGATCAAACCAAGGTTTTTTGCCTCAGTTATATCATATTTCTTACTAAATACAAAGCTGCGAATTTATCCGCATTTATATGAAGAGAGTGATCCGCAGAAATGGCGGCGCTGTGTGTCATCAGCATACATGTGGTATCTGCAGTGGCGAAAGGCAACTATCGAAATTACAGGTGTAAATAGCAAACAGCAGCGGTCCCAAGATCGACCCCTGTGGCACGTTTTGTACATTATTCATTGGATTAGACTCTACCCCTCCGACTGAGTGCGATTGCTCAGATAACTCCTAAAAAATAAAATAACATCCTCAGATAATCCAACGAAATAAAGTATCGCCAATAATAATTCATGGTTTAATGTTTCGAATGCTTTGCTAAAATCTAATAAAACTAAGATACTATCCTGGCTAGGATCTGCAGCCCTAATTATGTTGTCTGTCATATCTAGCAAGGCTGTAGCGCAACTATGACGCGGGCCAAAACCGGACTGGTATGTTGATAAGATATCATATATAACAACAAATGATATTAAACTATTTAAGTCTTACAAGCTATAGGTATTCCTGTAATTCCTCGATATGTGTTGCACCATGATGGGTCTCCTTTTTTTAGTATAGATATTATAATTCCCAGATTCCCATTCTGACGGCATTCTTCGTTCATTTTCCAAAATGTGTCCCATTAATTCCAATAGTGTTTTTTGAGCATCACTTCCATATTTAATTCTTTCATTTTCAATGGTGTCTGGTCCTACAGCTTATTTGCGTTTTAGTCTGCCTAATATTTGACTGAATTCTTTCTCCGTTGATAATTATGGTTTATTTCCTCTTCATTCGTTCTTCTCATTAAAATGCTGAAAGGTTTTTCTCATTTTTGGTCTTCGAGATTTATTGTGGTCGATTCTCTACTCTGCTTTTGGATACGATGATATAGTTTAACGTTGTTTTGAGATTCATCATACCCCGACGAAATTGGTCAGCAAAAAATATCATTTTGCTGACCAAAATCGCGATGATATATATTAGAAAAAGATTGTATTCTCTATATTAGGCAGCAAAAAGGTG
The DNA here is from genome assembly GCA_004785975.1 of Popillia japonica. Lineage (NCBI taxonomy): Eukaryota > Metazoa > Arthropoda > Insecta > Coleoptera > Scarabaeidae > Popillia > Popillia japonica. The sequence goes on along the minus strand of SMLS01071244.1, from coordinate 28,330 downwards.
ATAGACTACTAAAGTTTGTTAAAATGTGTTCTATTTCAGCCTCCGATGCGTGTGAATGAAAATATTAAAGACCATGCAAATTCAATATGAAAATCCCGATATAATCTTTGCGATTTATTGAAGTGATATTAAGTTTATGTGAAAATGTATATTCTTTCTAAGATTGCAATAATTTGTAACCTTGAATGGAACGATGTATGCAGACCGGACGCTGCTAACCAGCAATTTTAAACCGCATGTATTCTTATTTACATACATTCTTAGTATTCGAAATTTGATTAGATCACATATGCACATATATCTAGGTGAAATAATGTTTGGCAATTTGGTTATTATATTCATACGCGCAACTCAATTCGTGTTTAAAATAGTTTTTGTGGAAAATGAATGAAATATATCGTATGTGAGATGGTAAGTACTTTTTTAAATCCAAATGTTTTCGGTACAATAATTACATTATATTCCGCACATTCATTATGCTTGATGATTTGTAAAAATGTTAGAATATGGATGTAAACAATACTTTAATATGTTGTAATTTATGTATCAAGTATGTACAGTCAGAGACATTTTAAATGGGTCAATTTCTAATATAACTAACAAGGAGAACATCAGAGTTATCCGATACGGATTTTAATGAATCTCGAATAGAAGAACCTTCCCTGAGTACCAAGGTACGAGCTTTTATCCTAACGCGCCCTAGTTTCTGAGAAAATCATCGTTGAATGAACGCGCTAAGTTCATTCCTTCATATCGATAATATTAGTTTCTCAACAAGCAAGCCTTCGTAACCCGGTGGATAAAATCTACGCCTGTCACGCTAGTGGCTCGCCTGCCGTTTTTACGTGGTATATTGAAACCCGATAAACGTAGACCTGTATTTGTAATCGACCTCCTTCATGTACCACGAAGATTTTCAGCGGACCAGACATGTTCATTGTGTCGATTAAACATGCCTCAGTTTTGAAAACTTACACTCACTTACTTTAGCAAGGAAATTAGGGTTTTGTTCCAACTGATCCATAAAACTCCTACAACTTGAATGTAGAACTTGGATGAGATGTTTTTTAAAAGGATAATATTTATGTTTCTTTGGTACAGTAAAATCTGTGAATAGTGGCCACTAAAAAAATCAAAATTCTTGGCCGTTATTCAAAGGTGGCCGGAAAAGACAGGTGATGGATATTACTCACGCCAATTTCTAAGCAAATATTTTCACATGATAGCTATTATTTTCTTTTAGAAATAAAATTCATTTGGACATTATTTTAAGTGATTTTATTTAAACATAAAATAGGGAATACAGACATACATACATAACTAAACTAAATGTGTATATGTACATTTTGTTTTGCGTTCATTGTTAATATATGTATAAGTATACGTTTACATAGATTGCTTTTACTTTTTGACAAAAATGCTTCAATTTTTGTTTGTTTTAAATCTTTTAACTTAGATTTATACATTTCACTTTCACATCTGTGTAAAATTTTTGGAATGTCTATAACCAGGTTACCATTATTGTTACACAGGAAGTAACACTATAATTCTCTTAAGTTTTCGCACACTTCGCCTGTATTTGTCAAAGTTGATTTTGGATCTTAAAACTCTCCGATCTCGTTGTTATCGGAACTATCATCATTATTACGTAGTTCTTCAACAATTTCTGCTATACTACAATCAGGATTCTCTATAGGTTCATCATTGTCAATGGAAGCAAAATCGTATAAACTTGCCGTTGCACTGCCGACTCTTGGAAATAGCTTAGCAATCGGTATTTAGTTCTCCTCGCAAAAATCTTCATTAAATTGAACTACTTCTGCGAAACTAGCTTTGGAAAAACAGTTTGTAATGGTAGATCGAGAATCCTATTTCCATGCGGCCGCAATCCATATTAGCGCACTTATTAGATTAATACTCTTTTCCGAATCTTCAAAGTCACAATCACTCTCGACGAACGTTAATAGTCTTTGGATCAAAAAACTGCGGTATATCATCTTAAAATTGTAAATTCTGCCTTGATCTAACGGCTGATATTACGGCGTGGTGTTTGGAGGCGAAAAAATCAACTTGACGTTCTCTAGCGAAACTTTAGGATGTGAAGTTATATTATCTAGAAATAGAAGCACCTTTCGATTTTGTTTATTCATTTTCATGTCAAACTGATACAGCCATTTTGTCATAAGATCTGATGTCATCTAACCCTTTTTGTTATGTAACCACTCTAAAGGTAATTTGTCGATATGATTTCTCTTAAAACACCAAGAATCTTTACTTTTTCCAATAACTAACTAACGTGTTTTCCGTGCCGCCTCCCATATTTGCGCAAAAAAAAATAGTTAACCGTTGTTTTGCTAATTTTTTGCCATTCCATTTATCGTATTTTAATGCTAAAGTTTTATTTGGCATGGCGCGATAATACAAACCTGTTTCGTCAACATTAAATATATCATTCGGGGAATAATCCTTTAAAATTAATGGTAATTTAGATTTCCATATTTCTACATCTTCCAAATTTACATCAACGGACTCACCACAAATGGATTTAAAAGTGATATTGTGCCTTCGACAGAAACATTGCAACCAACCATTTGAAGCAGTAAAGTTCTCGATGTTTAAATTTCTTGCTGTCTCTAGGGCCTTTAGTTTAATCAATGATCCAGATATAGGAATGTTTTCATTTCTAACCATGCAGAACCACTTCACCCGTTTTAGGGAATTTCCGTTTCTGATTCAAATTAATACCTTCTTCATACATCCTTTTAATCTCACTTTTGTTTTTTAGGATATCGTTAATTTGAGTGTTTATACTTTATACTTTTCACTTTCCTCGATAATATCAATGTTGTCTTTCAGTGACTAACGTTTTCTATTTGCGACCTATTCAAACATTCTACGAACACAACGATAAACTTAAACAGTACACATACGTGAGTTTTAAAATTTTCGAAACGGACGACGACCGCTATTGAGAGGGAAATTTTATTGCTTTTATGCCACGAAATATTGAGATCGTCTGGCTTTGTAAAGGTGTGTATATATGGAAACATTCGTATTGTAGATTTTTGCAATGTTAAATCTGGCCGTTATCACAAGTGGCCGTTTTACACAGATGGCCGTTAACACAGGTTTTACTGTACTCTCCATACCTTCTGACGTGTTATGTTTAGATCTGCTGGAATGGCTCGTGTGGAGGTAGAAGTATTTTCTTGAGCTTAATGAAAAATTTATTTCATTTAAATTTTTTATTTCGTGGAAAATTCTGTAGAATGCTCGTAGTGTTTGTAAAATATCCATTTAATTTTCATGCAGCGGTCTAGCGCCATATTCTCTAGGCTTACAAAACCAACCACAATCGCCCCAAAAATTTCGGTGAAGTAACAGAAAATAGGTTTGAGCTGGTTGCTGTCTTGCTGGATACCGCTGAAGCATATCTCGTTTTTCTTTACTTGAAAACGGCATTTTGTCGATAAAGTTGGGCAAATTTAATAAATGCAAATATCAACCAGTAAAACTTAATCGAAGTGTCACAAATACATTTGTTAAGCACAAGTATGGATATTGTTTCCAAGGGATGCTTCTCAAAATCGGTTTTTTTGTTATTTTGATAAAATTGTGAAACTGGACTAGAACGTCTGGAAAAAAAAGGATGACACATTTGGTTTCCTTCTAAAACAGTGCCTTAATAATGTCTGAGTTAGAAACGTCTACGTTTTTCAGTTTTCGATATACAATGTGGAAACGAACGTTGAAAATATCACTTTTTTCCAAAAATCTCAGCAATCTATGAAAAGTTTTTAAGTTTCTCAGCAGCATATTTTTTCCCTCCCAAATGCGCAACTTAGGTAGCCCTAATTTACCCGATCTCCTATGTCTCCTATATAATTCCCTGTGCTTGCACTCGAAAAACGGGCACCCGGTATATAGTCTTCCTTATTCGCAATTATGAGATACAAAAGAATGTCAATATTCAAACTATGTATGTGGTCCTAAAGTGGGGGTTTTCCTCCCGTTGTGTGATAAACTTATATCATGGAAATTTTATTTTTGTCTGACCACAAAATGTTATCTTTGTGTGTGCATATGTAACTAGGAGGTTATAATTAGTTTAAGCAATGCTGCTACTTCCTGGCTTTAATTAACGAAGTAGCATCAAATTTGTCCTCGATATATTCTTGTAGTAGCATACTAAAACGAATATTCTTATCCACATTTAGCGAAGAATGATGGAAATTAATTTTAACTTTAGTAGACTTCTAATTGAGGGCTCCAGTGCAAGAACCAGGTATCTCCAATTTTACTGAGGAGAAAAAAACACTTTTATACATTATACGTTTCATAAATTTCTATGTTTTAAGTTTCGTACCGAATTCTGGCTGCAAATAACGAAACCAACAATAGGTATAATTTGCTTTTAAACAATGATAAAAAAATAATCATGATATTGATAATGGAAATAACTGGTTTTTGTCCACTATTATTAAAAAAAATTGATCGCTGACGACTTTATTATTTTTTATTATCAAACTCGTAGTCACTATATTTAGAATAGTCCGAAACTGCAGCATTCTCTGCCACTCCTGTCTTTGATTGATGTTGTGCTGCCTCAATTTTATTATAAAACCACATATCGCATTGTGGCACATATGCTCTAGCGAGATCCATTACATGCTTAAATGTATGTGGTTTTAAAATACGTTTCTTTGTGCATACAAATACTTTATCATTAGCCGGCAAAGGAGGGTTTTCACCGTTTTTCAAGATTACGAAACTTGAATGTGTTGGTATCGCAACAGTTGCACTACACTGTATGTTGGGCATTTCCTGAGAGTCATATTTAAATAGTCTATACTTTGATATTGCAAACTTATCTTTTTTTATCTTGTTTTGCGAAATATTATGGTAAGAAGTAGTCCTTCAAGTTTATAATCATTCCCTGAGTAACGTTTATGTTTTCAAATTTCTTTCTTATAGATAGATATGCTTGACTTCCGATCTAATAAAATTGTTAAAGAAGTGATGTAAAAAGCTAATTACTTCATTTTACCCTTTAGCTCCTACTCATAAACATAACATGGGTGCGGGTGTCCCACAGGGTTCTGTTTTGGGACCCACCATGTGGAACATCTTGTACGATGGCGTTCTAGATCTAGAATTGTCCGATGGCGTAACATCGATAGCTTATGCTGATGACCTCCTCATTGTCGTGGAGGCTGAAGACCGGCGAGATCTCGTTTTTAAGACCAATGAAACTCTGGAAGCCCTGGTTTCCTGGATGAACGAGCACGAGTTGGAGGTGGCCCCCCACAAAACAGAAGTGGCGATTCTTAAGGGTCCAAAAAAGCGCGAGGACCTCCATTTCAACATTTCCGGCAGCCCAATCTCACCGAAGAAGGAATTGAAGTATCTGGGGGTTATATTAAGTGACAAATTAACTTTTGGGCCCCACATAAAGTACGTGGTAGAAAAAGCAGAGCGCAGTCTAGCGGCTCTCTCAAGACTAATGCCTAATGTGGGGGCACCTAGCAGCAAGAAGAGAGAGGTTCTGTACGGCGTGGTACAATCCCAACTGATATACGCATGTCCTGCCTGGTCGTATGCACTAAAGGTGAAGAAATATAGCCACCTCCTCGAAGGCTTACAAAGACGGTCGCTATTGAGGGTAACCAGCAGTTATCGTACCATCTCCACGGCTGGTGTACAAGCAATAGCAGGAGTCCTACCAATTGCCCTGTTAATTGAGGAACAACGGACTATTTTTGACATGAAGCAGTCAAAACGGATTGTCGATAGGGGAGCCTCACTTTGGCCAAATGGGAGGAATCGTGGAAAGAGGAGGGGGAGACGGCAGTATGGACCAGGAGCTTGATCCCTAACCTGGTGCAATGGGTAAAGTGCAAACACAGTGTGGCGGACTACCATCTCACGCAGTTTCTATCGGGCCACGGGCACTTCCGCGTGTACACTAAACGTTTTAAGTTAACACAAGAAGATCTCTGCGTGTACTGCAAGTCAACCGATACTCCGGAGCATGCAATTCTGGTATGCAGAAGGTGGGAAGAAGAGAGAGAGCAACTAGGATCCGACCTCGGTCAAAACGTCACTAGCGCCAACATAATTGGAATTATGACACATTCGGAAGCCAACTGGAATAGGGTACTTCGCCTTATTAAGACCATCCTATCGGACTGAGAAAAAATTGAAAGAGAGCTTAAGCGCAGTGAATAGCGAACAACAGTACATAGCCATCAACGATGTGATGTAGAAGGCAGACCTACAGATATAGGGATGAGCCCTTCTTTCTTCTTCGTTATCGGTGGATTCTATTTTTTTTTTTTTTTTCAGTAACATATCACACTTTTAGCAGGTGTCTGCCTTTGGTTTGCCGAAAGAAAGTTTAAAATTCTCTAAAAAATATTTTCTATAGAAGTCATTACTTGACTTTAGGATTAGCTGCTCTGCTTTCTTGCAGCAAAGCATATTGTTCGGGTGCATATTTCTGCAGATACACGAACCAGTCTCAGGTTTGCCAGCTCCGGATCCAGGTCTATGCCTCTTTACAACCTTAACTTTTATAAGCCTAGCCAAGAAAGAGTCTTATAGGTCTTTGGATTTCAGCTGGTAGAAAGATTCTCGTACTTTATGTCTAACTTTTTCAAAGCACTTTAACCTACACGAACACGGTTTTCCTTCTTTCTTTGCAGGCACAACATGACTAATAGTATTTACATAATCCAAGCACTGAGTTCTACACTTTTTTGATATAGATCTCTTCCATCGTTGTTTCAATATGATTCTTTTCTACCCTTCTGGGGATTCGCATTATGTCGAATTTCATCATCAGATTCTAATTCCGCCTCCGAAACAACAAAACCTTCATCATTTTCGGTGTTTGTACTTTCGAACGGTTCTTCCGCATATTCAGACTCGCAAGTTGACATGCTCGATATAATATGTTACCAATATATAGTAACTAACAACACATATGTAAATCACTACGTACTTTCCAGCACAGCAAAACAAACGTAAAACGTAAGCTAACAAGCAATGTTATGAAAGAATATGCGCCTGCGCCCGGTAAAAAGTCGACGAATTATTGTACGCTGCAAGAACAAGGTATATGCAGGAGATATTACACAGTAAAATTTATATGGTATCCGTATATAAAACTCATTTTCCCAAATTAGTGGAGATACCTGGTTCTTGCACCGGAGCCCTCAATTATGTATTATGCAGCTTTAAAAAAAGTGGTTCCCAGGATTATGGCTTTATGCATTAATTTTTCCTGATTAATTACAGTTTTATAGACTCTTCTACAGGGTGCCCATTTAAAATTCCGATCTCCGATTGTTGCTGCATCGTTAACTCTTTAGAAATCTGGATTGACATTATGTTAATGAGGATAAAAGGACCACATTTTAAAATTCGTTTGACTCCTACACCGTGTCCCAAAGAGCGTACCACTTAATTATCTTTCTTTTTAATGGAATATCCTATTTATTTTTATTGACGTGAGTGTACTTTCGAATCCTTCGTTCACCCCTAAAATGCGACGTTCCCAGTTTGTTCAATTTCTTATATTTTTTCGCCAAAATCACTACTTAGATAGCAATTACCAATAAAAAAAAATCCGGCAATCTGGCCATGCAGTGGGACCACCAAGGGAAAAATTAATAAAACAAATAGAGGTCAATTAGTATTAAGAACAAACTTTGTCCGCTAATTCACTTCTCTGGAAACTGTTGTGAGGTATGCTCACTGCCATTTGCGCTGAAATAAGCTGGTGCGCCATCAAGCTGAAGCCATATCTGGYGTTTCAAACAAACAAGTGGATGCTCAGTTAAGAAATTTAAGAATATCCTCTCCTCATTAACATAGCGTTAATCAAAATTTGTATTAAATTAACGATATAGCAATCGAAGAGGAAAGTCTTAAATGAACACCCTGTATAAATAAGATAATATTCTTACGTAGACATCAAGCCATGATTCGTTTTTCAAATATGAAACGAAAGGATTTTAGTGTTCCATGTTGTTGATTCTACTGATTGCAAGAAAACAACGTTTTTCTGAAATTGAATTGTAGAACAAGCAATTTTTATTTTCTTTCTCTAGTCCGCAGACTTCTTTTTCTATTTTTAATGTATTTCTGTCAAAATACCAGAACTAATTAGATAAATTTTTGGACATTGACAAAGTGTACTAAGATGAACTGATATATGTCAAAAAATAGAATAAGTAGGGGGAGGGGGGCACATGTGGACAATTTTTTTCAGATCTCTAGAATTATTTTATTTCCATGATAATAATTATTAGTAGTAATCATAACTAGCATAATGTCTGCAACACGTAATAAAAAAATTGAAAGCTCACTATCAGTCAATCTTGAATTTTTGCAGCATTATTTAGAAGATAGTGACTGTCTACTTGTGCCCCAATAGTAGGTACATGTGGACAGCAGAAGGGGTAGAAGTGAACAGTAGTAAATATTAGAAAAGTAACTGTGTATTTTTAAAATAGCATTAGCAGGAGTAAAATACAATAATTATACATGAATTAGAGTACGTTGTAAGCTTCCAGAGAGACTCCGAATTCAATAAAGGAAGATGTTCTCGCGGTACCTTGTAGTTTTAAGGGCTTAGGTAACTTTAGAATGATATCTTCTCTAGTAATTACACTGCTTTCTTTGATTAAAGGAAACGAAAAATTCCACGATGATAACTGTCGTTGCAGAAATTAAATCTGAAATTCATTTCCATCTTCATACACGTCTATTACCTGGCCAACATAATAAATTATTTGCTCTTGGATGCAAATTTGACCAATCTTTTCTTTGATCTTCTCAAACTCAGGTGTGCTAGTAAAAATGCAGGACTGGCCTTGTTTTCTACCACATTCTTTTCGAGAAGGAGTTTTTGGAAATGGTCTAACATTTTCTGGTGTTACGGTTACTAGTAATTTAGTTGGTGTATTGTTGAACGGTTGAAGTTTGTGCGAACAGTGTGGGGGGAATGTGCGAACAGTGTGGGGGAAAATAGAGCAAATTTATGGCATTTTCTTTACAAAAACTAATTGATTCAAGAGAAATGTGTGACTCGTGATTGTCAAGAAGTATTAAAATTGAATTTTCCTTGGTTGGCAATGTATGTTGCTTGATATGTTGTAAAACATTCGCAAATAATTGTGCGGTCATCCAACCGCTTTTATGAGCTAAAGCAACTAACCCAGTCGGCCATCCGTTTACAAAATGATCCTTAGAGTGAACTCTAGGAAAAACATATAATGGGTAACTTGCTTTTTTCCTTTATTTGTTAATACCCTTAGAGAAAGTAGCACCGTAGCAATACCCGTTTCATCCAAATTTAATATTCGGCTTGGTTCAAAATTATATGATTTTAAAACATCATTCAAGTTTTGGAAAAGTACACTAACGTTTTCTTTATTAAAAGATGTAGCTCGTGCCAAGCTGGTATTCTCATGTTTTCTCAGAGAAATATTTCTATTTCTTTTCATATACCCTTTTATTCAGTCAATACCTGCTTGTTTTCCAACATTCCATTTAGCAAGATATTTTTTTCCTAATTTGGATGCGTATTCATATGCCAGTGCTCTTGTTTGGCGTAATGTTAGTCCATAGTGAATAGAAGAACATTTAAGTAAATAATCGTTTAATTGTTTTTCTTCTTGCATTGAAAAAACTTGATTACTAGCATTTTTTCGGTAAGTTCTCTGCTTCAGTTTCCATAATCAAATCACCTTCGACTCTATTAAATTTTTTCAGTCGTTTGTGCAGCATAGATTTCTTCAAATTAAACTTCGCTGCTGCGACACGAATTGACATCCCATTATGTATGCACTTCGCCAATTGCTTCAGATACATTATTTTTTATTTTCATTAATATCCGTTCGTTCAGTCTTGCGCTTATATGTTCCCACCATTCTAAAACCGAAGATACATTTGTAAGTACAAATACACTCTGTACGGGGTGCATGTGGACAGTCCACGTCCGCCCCGTGTTAATGTGTCCACATGTGACTCTTGTCGTAGTTTGAGGTTACAACAGATTTGTGAAGAAAGCAGTGAATCTTATCGGTAAAACAATAATACGGTATCTTAAAAGAGTAACAACAGTTAACGCACACACAATAACAACTTATAATATACATTGCAATTTCCAACGTTATTAAATATTTGTTTGCTCTTGCCCAAACCTACTTATGCTCGTCAGTATTTTAATACTAACGCCGTTAACTTTGAATTTGAAAGTAAAATACATACAATCAGAGCCACCTGTAATATTTTCTACAAACTGTTTGGCAAATTTATAACGGACAAATTGTAAGGGTCCACATACGCCCACTGTCCACATGTGCTCCCTTCTCCCTTACATTTTATCCACTACTTATCCGTTTACGTGTATTGTCTAGATGCTTAACGAAATATGAAGAAATATGAACCAAATTCATGAAACTCACCAGTATAACATACGACGACTATCCAGAGATTGTTGTACTCCACAAATTATCTAGGTAACTATAACATCTACAACTATCGACTCTGACTTATTTCAAATAATATGTATTTTTCCAGTTAAGGAGACTAACACAGGTATTTGTTAGAAAAAAATGGCTGATACTGGTCAAGGATTTAAATACCAACTAAGCGTTGCTGCATACATGGCATCATTGCTATCCAAAAATGAAAAAGTGAAAGATTACCATATTTTCTACGAGCTCGACGTATTTGCTCCGTTCGATGATATAGTGTTAGCAGTAAATTACAATAATTCAGAGGATTTGCACCTATATCTCATACAAGTAAAGTCTGGGAAAGTAGTATTGGAAATCAACAAGTATCTTAAAGGATATAAAATTATAATGAATAATAAACAATGGAATATTTTCGGAAATACTGACAGCATCAATAAGGAGAAGATTGAATTTTGGTACTTCGCTTGTAAAAATTTTCGCAACCAACCGATTTCTTTTCAAGCTGATTCTGAAGTTAAAGAATTGCAAATGAAAGAGCGTATATGCAACCGTAATGAGTCGATTATCATGAAGAATGTGTATGGATTGAGTTTTAAAAATGAGGAATTACACTTAGATTTTTTCAACGACTTTTATATATTTCTATCACAACCAGATACAAATAAAATCGGGAATGCACTTAAGGGAATGTGGGGATTAAATGATGCTGGTCAAATTATAGAATACTTGGATAAGTACTTTACTAAGAATAGAAAAAATGGCTTGCATAAGAGGGATTTCGAACATGAATTGTTAAGAAACCGTTTATCGGATGTTATTGTGGCACCTACGAAAATAGTACAGTTCAAAAAAGAATTAGCTTCCGCTTGGAATAATCTAACACTATCACATAACGTTACCATCGTAAAAAATAAACCTGAAATAGAAACTTGTTTGTTCGGATGTATTTCTGTAAAAATTGATGACATAATCGATATCGAGCAATGGAATAGTTTTGTTGATAATGCAGGTAAGCTGATTAAAGATGTCAAGGACAAATTTAGCACAAAATCATTTAAACCAGAAACATTAAAAGATGTGCTCATTCACTTGTGGACCTGCGGAAAAATACCACTAATTTTAAAGAGTAGTAATCCTCTTCCACTATTGAAGGAATTCTCACATTTAGCTCAACATTACGTTATAGTCGACTCAAATCCAGATCAGCGATATGATGAAATGAAAAGTTATGATTTAAGCGTCATTAAGAATTTGGAAGAAGCAGATGAAGATCAACTATTCAAATCGATTTTAGTTTCAATGCAAGGGAGAAAGCCGGTTTCTTTACATACAGTTACTGAAGGCAACAAAACTTTGATGGGCACTCTTACTTGCTCAGATATTATTAAATTAATCGAGCCCAGGCAAGTTTATGTCAGTAAGGATTGCCTGGGCGCCAACAAGTATATGTTATTCATCATTGAAATAGAAGGCCCGGATCTGATTTATGAAGATCATAAACCACACGGGGATAATATTTGTGTCTATTGTCATTTTGATCGAAGCAGTGAGGTTTATGAAAAATTTAGACAAGATCCTAGGTTTAAAAATTATATGATCTACTGTTTACGGTATCAAGATAAGAAACTAACTTTAGCAAACAAGGAATTGTATGGTAAAAACACAGAAGAACATCTAGTTCTGGCCAGTTTCCTGATTGACCAGTATGGTGAAAATATATATATTAACGGTGAAGACGCTGTACCAATTCTTGGAGAAGTAATGAAGTTATCCTGCTTAAAATACCTACAAAGACGTTTGTGTAAAGGCGTTGTAGTCAAAAACCAATATGAAACATTACCGGACGATAAAACTACTAATTCGGCTATAAATTTCACAGAAACAGTTTTTTCTGATAAGGATTTTTTTAAGGAGATGTCTGGTAAAATGTGTGTTGTGACTGGAGAGGTTGGGATGGGGAAAACTACATTACTGCAGTCGTTGGTACGAACCTGTGAGCCCAAATATTATGTGCTGTTTTGTAATTTGGCCCGATTTCAAGTCGATATGCGGGAAAACAACAACAAATTGTTTAACGATCCCTTAAATTTCTTCTGGAGTAAACAGGTGCCTTTACCATTTAGTGAGTTCTTAACAGCACTGCAGAATGATTGGAAGCGTTTGGTAATAGTGTTAGATTCCTTTGATGAGGTGATATCAACTTGTAAACGAGAAATATTGAAAGTGATAACAAAGCTAACGGAAGAAACTTGTTTGGCAAAAATTATCATAGGCTCCAGATTACTGACTGTCAATTTATTAACCGATCAGTTTGAAATTGACGTGGCTAAGATCGAAGGTTTTAACAACGAATACAGCGATGTTAAATATTTAGAGAATTGGGGATTTGATAGCGATAGTCTACAGAAGATACCAGCGGAATTCGCAACAAATCCACTGTATCTGGATATGTTAAGGACGATTTCCTTAAATTCCGATATAGATTTCGAAAATTTAAACAGATGGACCCTCTATGAGCATATAGTAGACTCTGAGGTTAGTCGCTATTGTCGGCGAAATTTGCACATTTTCGACGATATCGATAGACGAAATATCATGACGTTTCATTGGGAATTAGCGATGAAGTTAATATTCGGGGTTAATAATGTAACAGAAAAATTCGTTCGGAAAAAACTTGAAAAGTTTCCCAATTCCGCTAGGCTAGGCATGATCAAAGCGTACGACGAGAATGAAGATCCGGTGTTCGTTCATCATACCTTCGCAGAATTTTTCGTCGCTCAATGGTTGATTGAGACTACTGATAAAGAGGACGCACAATATATTTATAATATAATTCTAGAGAGCCGCCAATTCGATGTATTGAGGATACACTCCGAGCAATTTTCTCTACATAAATTGATCTTGGATGCAACGCTTTCGGATGGAATTCTTCTAAAAAGTTCAGTTTTGGAGCAAATAGAGAATTTATGCAATGGAAACAAAGATGTATTGGTGCAAAGGGATGGGATGGGGCGAACTGCTCTCCATTTAGCAGCAATGTGTTATCATTGTTACAACAATAAATGTTTAGAAATGATCATCCACTGTATGAGGAAAGAAGGTTATGATCTGTACTCACGTGATGAGATACTAAATTGGACATGGATTGATTATTGCGAAATGAACTCGTGGTTCAATATCACGGACATTTTTCCTCCCTTATTTGCTACTCAAGAAGCGTATTGGAGTTATTTCGCATCGCAAGCTGGGAACCTAAATACTGCTCACATCTGGAAAAACATGCCTTTTGATATCCAATACAAAATGGCTCTCGCTTATTCTAACTTTAACATAATCGATGATCTACTTATTGTGAGATATTTCCATAATAACGATTTTGTAAGATTCCGTTATCTATGCTTACATTCGGAAATACCTATTGCGGCATTGCCGCAATATTTTCAATTAGATGAAATTCAAATAACGCCGCTTCATGTGGCTGTTATGCATTCCAACATCAGTCTTGTAAAGATACGCATTCAATGTGGTGATAATATAAATGCCGCAGATTTATATGGATGCACACCCTTGTATTACAGCGTTTGCAAGCAGAAGAAGGAAATTGTGAAGTTACTTTTGGAAAATGATGCAAATATAGTGTTACCACAATATGAATATTTAAGCATTTTTCAGATGAGCCTTCAAATGGGAAATAAAAATATTACAAAGATGCTGACAGAAAATGTAGATCTAGAGAAATTCGGTTCAATTTTGCTTTCTGACGCTGTCAATTTCGGAGATATAGAAGTGGTAGGGATGCTTTTAAACGCTAAAATAGATCCAAACAAAAAAGGAATCGTATGTGGAGGCAGTCGATTTGAAAATATTCTAACTTGTAGGGATTTACTCACCGTATTTAGGCAACATATATATAATTGCAATTGTGACATAGGCGCTATGACTGTTGATGAGTTACAACCACTTATTAACGCCTTAAAAAAATTTGGCAAAATTCATTTCTCAATCCAAAATAGTTATTTCGTACGACCTTTACATCTAGCTGTACACGCTGGGAGGAAAGATATCATTGAACTATTGCTACAATACGGTGCTGATGTTAATCTAGAGGCTCAATGTGAAAATAGTGATTACCACACGACTCCCATCTGCTGCGCTATAAGATACGGAAGCGTAGATATGGTCGAATTCCTGCTAAAAAAGGGCGTAAACGTGAATTACAAAGACAGACACGGTTTAACGCCGCTTAATGCTGCTATAGAAGGAGATGGCGGAAACTTAGTTCAAAGCCTCTTAAGTGAAATTCAAACTTACCACAACGCTCAGATTGTGGTGGAAAGCACCGCAACTAAACTAAGTGTAGTCCATGGTGGTGAGATTTCCTCCTATGTAGTTTCGGCTTTAAACGCAATAGAAAAAGTTGGGTGGATATTAAATAAACTTGCAGTCTCGCAGCGAAAGCTGCAACTCATTGAAGTTCTATTAAAATACAACGCTGACGTAAATGCTAGAGACAATCATAAGTCCACACCTTTAGACAGAGCGATAGCAGATTGTAATTGGGAGATCGTTGAAGTTCTATTACAAAATGGAGCAAAACCGCATTGCTTAAAAACGTTTGATTTTACGCAGCTACTAGCTCTTCTACCAGCAAAAAATATCAAAATTGTCGAACTATTACTAAAGAACGGTGCTGATCCGAATTTTAGAACAGCATGCGATGTAACGCCTCTCTACGTGGCTGCACGAAAAGGAAATCCAAACTTGGTTAATTTATTATTCAACTACGGTGCTAAAGATACGATTATAACATCTACTAATACGATGTTGGCTAAAGCCAAAAAGCAAGGAAAATTTGACGTTGTTATATGGCTGTGCGATTTGGATGAAATCTGTCCAATCGATCATTCAGTATATCCCCAGCAAGTTGCAGATCTAATCGAAAACGTCAAAAACGCGGCAAATATCGATTTGGTCGCTCAAATTAGCAAAGCGCATCGCACAAAAAAGATAAAATTTCTTCGAACATTGCTGGATCATGGAGCTGATCTCAGAAACCCAAATGGAATTAAATATATTAATGCAATTTTAGATTTAAATAACAGAGTGTTAGATAAGATTTTCTTAGGTTTTTTTAGAAACCGTTATTTGGTGGAAATAAATTTTTATACCGCAGTTGGTTTCGCAGCCAAACAAAGGAATAAATCATTGATCAGTGTACTGACGAGAAACGGTGAAGGTATTAATGCTACAAATACGGGAGGTCGTACAGCTCTTATTTCCGTTATAAAGGCAAACGCGGATAAGTCTGTTATCCAGTTTTTAATAGAAAATCAAGCAGATATAAACTTGCCAGATGAAGGTGGTAATACTCCACTGATCGCAGCGATAAGAATGAAGAATTTAGATGTTGTAGAACTGTTATTAGAAAACAACGTAAACATTAATTACGTAAGTAAGAATGAGTTTACACCTCTAATAGCTGCAGTCGAGGAAGTCGATCCAATAATTGTATGTGCTCTCTTGGATAAAGGCGCAGATATGAATTTCGTATGCGAAGGCGGTCTAACACCTCTTTACGTGGCAGTTTTGAAAGGAAACGCGGAGATAATTAAAATGCTACTTAGTTCCGGAGCAAGTTCAAATATCGAAACATGTGGTAACACGTTCCTTTATTACGCAATAAAATCAGGGAATAACGAAATGGTCTCCTTACTATTATCCAAATCCCATTTGCCTGATAGATTGAATATACCTGGAAATTACAGCCTGGTCGAGAGAATTCTGGGCAATCTGGCAGAGGTGAATGCCGTAAATGAATTCGGTTCAACGCCGCTTCATTTAGCAACGGAAATAGGTAATTACAAAATAGTATGGACTCTGCTGGATTCTAAGGCACATCCAAATCAAGTGGATAAGCACGGCCGTACCCCTCTTCATTACGCTGTTGCAACGAATAGAACAGATATCGTTAAATGTTTATTGCGAAACGAGGCGGAAGTTAATATTCAAGATGAATATGCGTTAACACCTTTTGATTATGCGGTTATTAACAAAAAGGCAGCCATCATCAACATGATGCAAGTGGAGGATCATCCGATACTTGCAGTTCCTGAAGAAAGAATATTTTTGTGGAGAAAATTCTTACGTTTAGTAGCAATAATGCTAATACTAATTGCAGTAGTAGATTATAGGCGTATTCGTTTATCTGCTTGGTAACTTTAGGTTAGTTCAGTTGCCGAGTAAAATGAAGTGATTGTGTTTTTTTTTAAATAAAGTAACCAAACTGAACGAACCAAACTCACCTCCCTTTACATGCCCTTTACTAACCACCCTAAAATCCGGATCAGATAATCAGTTCAGATGACAATTTAGAAAGTAACCTCAAAATAGATTTTGTTTATAGGTTATAGAAACTTTGAAAACTCTTGGTGATCTATATAGTAATTCTTTAAAACGAAATACCAGTTTAGGCGACTGTAGAGTTTGAATGTCTTCTGAAGAAGATATACTAATAGTATTGATACTACCTATTAATCTTTTAAAGCAATTTCGTAATGTTTTATCACACAAATATTCCTTTTCGCTAGGACACTATATTTAACGATGATAGTTCGAGTACTTCCGATGAATCGTCAGATGAATCTGAGATAGAAAGAAGAACCATACATAAAACATATAATTTTGTTGAAATAGATGTACAAAAATTCGATGATGCGGAGTTTAAAAGCCACTTTCGATTATCCAGAGAATCAGTTTTACATTTACTCTCCAATATCGAAATTGAACATGTACTTCCAAAGCATAAACTTGGCAGAAAAAAGCTCTACTGATAACTTTGTGGTATTTAGGAAATCAAGAAACATTTCGCCAAATCTCTGTTAGATTTAATGTAGCTCAAAGCACAGCTTTAATTATTATTAGAAAAATAATAAATTATCTGGTTAGAGTTGCACCAAACTATATTCGATGGCCCACAGAATAGAGGATATACAGAATATACATAACGTATAGAATTTGTTTTGGTAAAATTACATTAATGTTGTTCCTAGTAAATTTGGATCATTATTAAATAATTTCTTTTAAGGTGACAGAATTTCTAAAAAATTTTATTCCAAACAAAAAATTAAAGGGATCATTGGAGCTATTGATGGATGCCACATCAACATTAGAGCCCCTAAGATCATGTTGCATATTGTAACAGAAAAGGTAACTACAGTATAGTCTTCCAAGGAGTTTGCGATGACAAAAAGAGATTTTTGGATGTATACTGCGGTGAAGTCGGCTCTCTTCATGATGCTAGAATATTTAAGAAATCCCAACTATTTAGGACAGTATCTGAAACAGGTATATTACCCCATTGTAAAGTGTAACTAGGGGATAGTGCTTACCCAAACCTCACATGGTTAATGGTACCTTATAAGGACAATGGAAATTTAAGTAACAACCAGAGAGTATTTAATTAGAAACATTCTTCCATGCGCATTATAATAGAACATGCATTTGCATTATTGAAAGGAAGATTTCGTCGATTAAAGTATTTTGAAAATAATGATATTCCTTTTATAGTAAAATCAGTAATTGCTGCTTGCACTTTGCATTATATTTGTATCAGTTTAGGTGATTTGGGTGAGAGGTTTCAAGAGGAGATAGGACCGCATGAAAACTAATGACATTGAAGGCGAAGAAGCGTAAGGAATGAATGACAGAAGTTATATTTAATGAAATATTTTTTTATGTATAGCTATTGTATTACAGTTACTTGAAAACGTTAGTTTTAAATTTTTATAATTTTCAACAAAAATAAACAAACAAAATAAATAAAATTCATTCTTACTAAAATAAATATAACTATTCAGTCCTAAAACTATTTGGAAAATTTATTTAATTTATTTCATTCTACGTAAAGCTACAAGTTCCTCCAAGGCATTCACTTTTCGTTCTTCCAACAGTAACTTGTTTTTTATATTCGATTTTGCCCTGCAAATAGTCAGCTTTTATTTTTGAATATTTGTTCTTCTTTGCAAGTTGCCGAAATGTATTTATTATTTCATTGTTATTTTCTTCATTCCCATCTGTTACAGAACTTTCTGTATCATCTTCTTTATCTGTAGGTACATTTTCATTATTATCAATAAATGAAGATACCTTTACTGCATGCGGGCTATTTATATTTAGTTTATCGCCCATAAATCCATCCATAGCTTCAAAAAACTGAAACTTCATAGCTCCTCTTCCGGTAGCTTTCCTATTATCTTTATAGCCTTTATATGTTCGGAGTAAGTTTTTCCACTTTTGATTGCATGAATGACTACTCGCAGATATATCAATACTTACTAATTCATTAGAAACATTGTCCTACGTATGTTTTCTCTTTTTTTGCATGATTTAACTCATCGTAATGAGCTTCAACGGCATGTATCAGAGATATAGTTTTATTGTAACCCCAGAAACTTTTTGCTTTTCCGTTATCGAAGGAAGCTGAAAGCGTCTCTTAAACATTCTCTGCAAGATTGCTTTCCATTGGTTCAATATCTTCATTCTCCGCAGAGTTGTTTTGTATAGCATGTTTTAACAATGCACTGCCAAAGTCATTATCTGTACAAATTAATGTTAAAAGGTATCAGAAATTTGGAAGACAACATTTATTTTGCGCTTACCATTACTATATAATTTACTATCTTCGTCAAACACAAACAAGGAATAAGTACTATTATTTTCTGGGTCCATAATGAATTTGAACTGGCGTTAATCGTTGTATGATCGTTATTGAAAACTGAGACACATAAAAGTTAGGGTATAGTTTGACGGTAAATGCAAGTAAACGGTTTGAATATTGGTCACTTGTACGTTTTTTTTTAATGTTACTGGTTTGGTCACTTCAAATTTTAGGTTTGTTTCGGTTTGTTCAGTTTAACCAAAGAGATCTAACCAGAACTAACCAAACAGATAAACGAATACGCCTATTATTCTCAATTGGAAACGCATGTAAGTAAGGATAATCATAAATACGAGGCCGACATTTTTTGACTACTTTGATTGGCTTCTTGAAGAAGTTTTAAACTCACTGCGCACGTGAGATGGACCAGGCAGTATTTGGAATCTCCATAAATCGAGCATATACAGCGTGTTCATTTGAAAACTTTCCACCATAAATTTCTGGAAATCTAGAAAATCATGAAAAATTATCTGAAAGACGTAACAAGAATTATCGAGAGCGATAACTTTGTTGTAAAAATTGACTCGCCCACTTGAACTCTCTATCCCATGGAGCTACCCCTTTAAAAATCAGAAAAGGAAAGGGGTATCGAGCGATACTTCATTTGAAACATTACATTTTGGCGTTTTTTGAAATTGATCGACTCGTTTGCGAAATTTTTAAGAAAACCATTTGGTTTGCTTTGTTTTTAGTTTTAGGAGCGTCGAGACAAAAATCAATATTCAAAACAATCTAAATGACGAATCATATCTGAATATGCCAGAAAATACTGCATAGAGATGGCAATCTCCTGCTTGATGAGGATGAATTACATTTTCAACAGGATGGAGCTCCTCCTCACTATGTTTTTCCCGTACGGCAGTGGTTAGATAATGTGTTTTCGAATAAATAGATAGGACGAAGAGGATCTATAGAATGGCCAGCTAAATTGCCGGATAATCATGGCGTTCTCTTAGAAGATAAATTACTAAATCGAAATTTATTTGCTGCCCATGCCTTACAACCGAAGACACGCAAATGATCAATATTATTCGGTCCATTTGTCCACCTTGTTATAGTGCAAGTCCTTCATTTGCACCTGTTGGACAACGGTTTCTTATATAACAAGCTGGCATGATGGCTTCTGCCCAAAAATCTAACTTCAGACCTGACTGTATTAAGATATAATACCTTAAATTCATTCGATAAATATTCACCTCAATTGTCTGTTCTTATACAGTGGTACCTCGACATACGAGTTTAATTCGTTCCGTAACCTTGCTCGCATGTCAAATTACTCGTATCTCAAAACAATTTTCCCATTGAAATTAATTGGAATGCCATTAATCCGTTTCAGCTCCCAAAACAAGAAAAATGTATTTACAAGAAGAAACATTTATTTATAAATAACTTTTGTTCGCTAGTAATGTTGTATTAGTATTAGTAATGTATTAAGAATAAATTTAGAGCTATTAAAACATTAAAAAACTGCATTTTACTTTTTATTATATTTGCGTAAAAATCTTATCAATGTTTCCTGAAAACCGTTCGGTAATGATTTCAATAGTCATGAACTCCAGAATGGGTATTTCCAACAAAATGGTGCTACCCCATATACAGCTGATACTTAAAATACTTAGATAAATTTCCTGGAACACATAAGAAGTATTATCGAGGGGGAGTATCCTGGAGCTACTACCCCCTTAAAAATCTTAAATGGAAAGGGGTATCATTTGAATAGAGTCTTGAAGCACTACATTTTGGCGTTTGGTTTTTTTAAATTAATCGATTCGTTTTCGACATTTTTAAGAAATCTTAAGTTTTTAGGTTTTACTTTTTGTCTCACAGTTATTCTTTTGCAGAAAAAAATTAGAACCGAAAAGAAATTATAAAAATGTATGTTTTCGGTACGTTTTGATTGCGATTTTGCATTCGCTGATAAAATTTGTTACAGAAAACATAAAAAGTAGTGCTGTAAACGAAAACCAGGCAACAGCATGAAATGGAGGACAAATCTGTTTTCGAACTTGAACCATCTGCTACAATGGTGGTTACTGTGGTCACATGTTCGCATAAGACAAGAGTGTATTTAGTTCAGTAATGTAAAAGGAGTCACTCCAGAACATAAAAGCAGGTTGCCTCAGTAACAAACTTTAAGCTGCATATCATTCAGCACTAAATCAAAATCAGTTATATCATACTTCTTACTAAATAACAATGCAAAGACACAATATACAAACACATTTTTGGAACTGCAATGGGTTCTCCATTATCTGCAGTGATAGCAAATTTAGCAATGGAGGAGCTTGAGCAAGATTCTTTGAGTAAACTAAATTGTCATGTTGAATTTTACAAACGGTACGTAGATGATTGCATATGTTGCATACCGTTAGGTAAAATTGAACATGTTATACACACATTTAATTCATATCATGACAGATTAAAATTTACGTTTGAAAAAGAAAATCAAAATTCTATAAATTTTTTAAATGTTAAAATAATACATAATAACACGAACATAAAAACAAATTGGTACTTACATAAAAGACACGACTAGTAACAGACACCTAAACTACTATTCAAACACTTCGGTAAATTTTAAAAAAAGCGTAATTAATACTTTAGTTGACCAAGCTATTAAATTAGCACATCCTGATTTTAGGAAAGAGAATTTAAGCAAAGTTAGATCAATTTTGAACAAAAATAGTTATCTAAAAGAATTTTACGAGAAATTAATAAAAAAACGAATACATAAAATATACAACACAGGCAATAAACAAAATAGTAAAATATATCACACACTTCCATACATTAACGACTTAAGTGACAAAATTAAATACGAATTTAAAAAATCAGATATAAACATTACATTTACACCATACAATAACATACAGTTATTTACAAATTTAAAAACTAAAATTAAAAAAGATAATCAAAGTAATGTCGTATATAAATTAGAATGCAAAGACTGTAATAAATGTTACGTAGGGCAAACTAGACAGTATCTAAAAAAACGACTGTATAATCATCAATACACTGTAACGCATAACATAACCACGGAAACTGCTTTGTCTAAGCATTCTAAAGAATTACGACATAACTTTCATTTTGAAAATGTTAAGATTTTAAAAAAAGAAAATAGTTATAATAAAAGATTAATATATTAAATGATATACATTAAAAAGAAAATAACGCGGTCAATTTTAGAACAGATATAGAAAATTTAAGTATTATTTATAATAATTTAATCACCTAATCACGCCTGAATTTTATAAAATTAAGCTCTTGACTAGGTTTTTTGCCATGTTTTTTCCTAGTCCTTGAACAGAATTGTTAGAGCTTGACAAAAAATACATTGATATAAGGAGCATTAGTGTTATGGTTATAAATTTACATTTCAAAATATCTTAAATTCTTCGCTATATTGTAAACATAATCCTATATATCACTGAATTTCTTTGTCTGTAGATAATTTTGTTGATAGGCATGGCTAGTTATTTATTTATAATTTGACACTAAATAAATGTCAATTTTATTCCACTGAAGAAGTTGTTACGAAAACCAGATTATATATATTGTAAAGGTTTTGGAATAAATTTGACTTTTGTTCGATTTGCAAGTGTTATCATTGACCTAACAAGTGGAAAAAACTATCTAGATAATAACATAAGTTAAAAGGTCATAAAATACATATATATTACTAAATAACTAAATAAAGCTACGGATTTATCCGGATTCATATGAAGAGAGTGATCCGCAGAAATGGCGGCGCTGAGTGTCATCAGCATACATGTGGTATCTGCAGTGGCGAAAGGCAACTATCGAAATTACAGGTGTAAATAGCAAACAGCAGCGGTCCCAAGATCGACCCCTGTGGCACGTTTTGTACATTATTCATTGGATTAGACTCTACCCCTCCGATTGAGTGCGATTGCTCAGATAACTCCTAAAAAATAAAATAACATCCTCAGATAATCCAACGAAATAAAGGATCGCCAATAATAATTCATGGTTTAATGTTTCGAATGCTTTGCTAAAATCTAATAAAACTAAGATACTATCCTGGCTATGATCTGCAGCCCTAATTACGTTGTCTGTCATATCTAGCAAGGCTGTAGCGCAACTATGACGCGGACCAAAACCGGACTGGTATGTTGATAATATATCATATATAACAACAAATGATATTAAACTATTTAAGTCTTACAAGCTATAGGTATTCCTGTAATTCCTCGATATGTGTTGCACCATGATGGGTCTCCTTTTTTTAGTATAGATATTATAATTCCCAGATTTCCATTCTGATGGCATTCTTCGTTCATTTTCCAAAATGTGTCCCATTAATTCCAATAGTGTTTGTTTTTGAGCATCACTTCCATATTTAACCCTTTCATTTTCAATGGTGTCTGGTCCTACAGCTTATTTGCGTTTTAGTCTACCTAATATTTGACTGAATTCTTTCTCCGTTGATAATTATGGTTTATTTCCTCTTCATTCGTTCTTCTCATTAAAATGCTGAAAGGTTTTTCTCATTTTTGGTCTTCGAAATTTATTGTGGTCGATTCTCTACTCTGCTTTTGGATACGTTGATATAGTTTAACGTTATTTTAAGATTCATCATACCTCGACGAAATTGACGATGATATATATTAGAAAAAGATTGTATTCTCTATATTAGGCAGCAAAAAGGTGAAAGACTACTAAACTTTGTTAAAATGTGTTCTATTTCAGCCTCCGATGTGTGTGAATGAAAATATTAAAGATCATGCAAATTCAATATGAAAATCTCGATATAATCAAATAGCAAAGTCTTTGCGATTCATTGAAGTGATATTAGGTTTGTGTGAAAATGTATATTCTTTCTAAGATTCCAATAATTTATAACCTTGAATGGAACGATGTATGCAAACCGGACGCTGCTAACCAGTTATTTTTAAACCGCATGTATTCTTATTTACCTACATTCTTAGTATTCGAAATTTGATTAGATCACATATGTACATAAATCTAGGTGAAATAATGTTTGGTAATTTGGTTACTATATTCATACACGCAACCCAATTCTTGTTTAAAATAGTTTTTGTGGAAAATGAATGAAATATATTGTATGTGAGATGGTAAGTACTTTTTCAAATCCAAATGTTTTCGGTACAATAATTACATTATATTCCGCACATTCATTATGCTTGATGATTTGCAAAAATGTTAGAATATGGATGTAAACAATACTTTGTTATATTGTAATTTATGTATCAAGTATGTACAGTCAGAGACATTTTAAATGAGACAATTTCTATATATACCTAACAAGGAGAACACCAGAGTTATTCGACACGGATTTTAATGAATCTCGAGTAGAAGAACCTTCCCTGAGTACCAAGGTACGAGCTTTTATCCTAACGCGCCCTAGTTTCTGAGAAAATCAACGTTGAATGAACGCGCTAAGTTCATTCCTTCATATCGATAATATTAGTTTCTCAACAAGCAAGCAAGTAACCCGGTAGATAAAATCTACGCCTGCCACGCTGGTGGCTCGCGTTCGGTTCCTGCCGTTTTTACGTGGTATGTATATTGAAAACTGATAAACGTAGATGTATATTTGTAATCGACCTCCTTCATGTACCACGAGGATTTTCAGTGGACATGTTCATTGTGTCGATTAAACATGCCTCCATTTGAAAACTTACACTCATCCGTAAACATTACTTTAGCAAGGAAATTAGGATTTTGTTCCAACTGATCCATAAAACTCCTACAACTTAAATGTAGAACTTGCATGAGATGTTTTTTAAAAGGATGATATTTATGTTTCTTTAGTACAGTAAAACCTGTGAGCAGTGGCCACTAAAAAAAACTACAAAAAATTGTTGGCTGTTATTCAAAGGTGGCCGCAAAAGACAGGTGATGGATATTACTCACGTCAATTTCTAAGCAAATATTTTCACATGATAGCTATTATTTTTCTTTTAGAAATAAAATTCATTTGGACATTATTTTAAATGATTTTATTTAAACTTAAAATAGAGAATACAGACATAAATACATAACTAAACTAAATGTGTATACATTTTGTTTTGTATCCATTGATAATATATGTATAAGTATATGTTTATATAGATTGCTTTTATTTTTTGACAAAAATGCTTCAATTTTTGTTTGTTTTAAATCTTTTAACTTAGATTTATACATTTCACTTTCACATTTGTGTAAAATTTTTGAAATGTCTATAACCATGTTACCATTATTGTTACACAGGAAGTAACACTATATTTCTCTTAATTTTTCGCACACTCCGCCCCTATTTGACAAAGTTGATTTTGGATCTCAAAACTCTTCCATCTCGTTGTTATCGGAATCATTTTTGGATAGTTCTTCAACAATTTCTGCTATACTACAATCAGGATTCTCTATAGGTTCATCACTGTCAATGGAAGCAAAATCTTGTAAACTTGTCGTTGCATTGCCGACTTTTGGAAATAGCTTAGCAATCGGTATTTAGTTCTCCTCGCAAAAATCTTCATTAAATTGAACTACTTCTGCGAATCTAGCTTTGGAATAACAGTTTGTAATGGTAGATCGAGAATTATTAATTATTATTAATTTGACGTTCTCTAGCGAACCTTTAGGATGTGAAGTTACTTTATCCAGAAATAGAAGCACCTTTCGATTTTGTTATTCATTTTCATGTCAAACTCATACAGCCATTTTGTCATAAGATCTGATGTCATCCAAGCCTTTTTGTTATGTAACCACTCTATAGGTAATTTGTCGAAATGATTATCTTAAAACACCAAGGATCTTTACTTTTTCCAATAACTAAAGTGTTTTCCGTGCCGCCTCCCATATTTGCGCAAAATAAAGTAGTTAACCGTTGTTTTGCCGTTTTTTTGCCATTCCATTTATCGTATTTTAAAGCTAAAGTTTTATTTGGCATGGCGCGATAATACAGACCTGTTTCGTCAACATTAAATATATCCTTCGGGGAATAATCCTTTAAAATTAATGGTAATTTAGATTTCCATGCTTCTACATCTTCCAAATTTACATCAGCGGACTCACCACAAATTGATTTAAAAGTGATATTGTGTCTTCGACAGAAACATTGCAACCAACCATTTGAAGCAGTAAAATTCTAGATGTTTAAATTTCTTGCTGTCTCTAGGGCCTTTAGTTTAATCAATGATCCAGATATAGGAATGTTTTCATTTCTAACCATGCAGAACCACTTCACCCGTTTTAGGGAATTTCCGTTTCTGATTCAAATTAATACCTTCTTTATACTATATACATATATCCTTCTAATATCACTTTTGTTTTTTAGGATATCGTTAATTTGAGTTTTTATACTTTATACTTTTCACTCCCTCGATAATATCAATGTTGTCTTTCAGTGACTAACGTTTTCTATTTGCGACCTATTCAAACATTCTACGAACACAACGATAAACTTAAACTGATCGAATGAACAGGCGTTTTCGAAAACTGCTGCAATCGGCTACTGTTGTAAAATAATTCTATAGTGTTTCATTATAACTAACAATAAACCCTTACAAGTAAATTCTGTCACCTTCTTTAGACTGAAGTACACATACGTGAGTTTTAAAATTTTCGATACGGACGACGACCGTTATTGAGAGGGAAATTTTATTGCTTTTATGCTACGAAATATTGAGATGGTCTGGCTTTGTAAAGGTTTGTATATATGGAAACATTCGTATTGTAGATTTTTGCAATGTTAAATCTGGCCGTTATCACAAGTGGCCGTTTTATACAGATGGCCGTTAACACAGGTTTTACTGTACTCTCCATACCTTCTGACGTGTTATGTTTAGATCTGCTGGAATGGCTCGTGTGGAGGTAGAAGTATTTTCTTGAGCTTAATGAAAAATTTATTTCATTTAAATTTTTTATTTCGTGGAAAATTCTGTAGAATGCTCGTAGTGTTTGTAAAATATCCATTTAATTTTCATGCAGCGGTCTAGCGCCATATTCTCTAGGCTTACAAAACCAACCACAATCGCCCCAAAAATTTCGGTGAAGTAACAGAAAATAGGTTTGAGCTGGTTGCTGTCTTGCTGGATACCGCTGAAGCATATCTCGTTTTTCTTTACTTGAAAACAGCATTTTGTCGATAAAGTTGGGCAAATTTAATAAATGCAAATATCAACCAGTAAAACTTAATCGAAGTGTCACAAATACATTTGTTAAGCACAAGTATGGATATTGTTTCCAAGGGATGCTTCTCAAAATCGGTTTTTTTGTTATTTTGATAAAATTGTGAAACTGGACTAGAACGTCTGGAAAAAAAGGATGACACATTTGGTTTCCTTCTAAAACAGTGCCTTAATAATGTCTGAGTTAGAAACGTCTACGTTTTTCAGTTTTCGATATACAATGTGAAAACGAACGTTGAAAATATCACTGTTTTCCAAAAATCTCAGCAATCTATGAAAAGTTTTTAAGTTTCTCGGCAGCATATTTTTTCTCTCCCAAATGCGCAACTTAGGTAGCCCTAATTTACCCGATCTCCTATGTCTCCTATATAGTTCCCCATGCTTGCGCTCGAAAAACGGGCACCCGGTATATAATTTTACTTATTCGCAATTACGATAGATACAAAAGAATGTCAATATTCAAACTATGTATGTGGTCCTAAAGTGGGGGTTTCCCTCCCGTTGTGTGATAAACTTATATCATGGAAATTTTATTTTTGTCTGACCACAAAATGTTATCTTTGTGTGTGCATATGTAACTAGGAGGTTACAATTAGTTTAAACAATGCTGCCACTTCCTGGCTTTAATTAACGAAATAGCATCAAATTTGTCGTCGATATACATATTGTTGTAGTAGCATACTAAAACGAATATTCTTGTTCACATTCAATGAAGAATGATGGAAATCAATTTTAACTTCCTTTTTGCCCAGAATTGTGTTATTTAACTGGTAAAATATTTGCGTTGCCTTTTTTGACCGATTCAAAATTTCTACGTCTACTTTGCTATCGTCGCTAATTTTCGATCCCAGATATGTTATCGTTGATACTCGTTCTAATGTATCTTCTCCACACATTATGTCTTGCTGATTCTTTGGTGCGTTAATCGTCATTACTTTTGTTTTGCTTGTATTTATTCGCATTCCCTTCTG
>ML219095.1:0-18239 GCA_004785975.1 Popillia japonica | reverse complement strand
AATATTCTTGTTTCACAACCTGAAATATACCTACTCTGAAACGTCTTAGATGTGGTTGCTTACTTTATATACGTACATATGTCCGTTTTTTCCTAAAAAAATGTCAATATTCATAGATGAATGATTGTGTTAATAACAATTTTATCAATCGTTTCTCATATCAAACTTATTTTCGATCCTATGTCCACATTGCAGCTATCATTTAAAGCACATTCACCGCTCTGTCTAACTGATGCACTGCTTTTGTATATATCTTTCGGACAATGCATATCCCGTGTAACTAATATTTGATAATCTGCATGCGATAGACATTTTCAAAAATAGGTTGTCATCTTTCGTTTCAGGGCTGCCACAAATTTACTACATTTGGAACCGATTGTCTGAAACGATTGTCGGATCAGGACTTCTGACGCTTAGACACTTATAAGTTTATACGATCATATCGCACACCTACGATCAGATATCGGATTGGACATCCGGCTCAGATGCAAGAGCAGTGTGTCCTACCAAACGAAATTATTAAAAATTTGTTTCTGTCGTGAAAATATAAAAGCAATTGCCAATTCTTCATCGTCCATTTTCCATGCGATGTGTTTAGAACATACCCACTACATTGCAACGACATTCAAATAATTATTGACATTGATTGGCATTGATATACAAGTGGAAAAAATTTCAGGAAAATAAGATAAGTAAAAAGGCAATAAAAATACATATACGAAAGAGAAAATGTGAAAATTACTATGCTTAGAAGCATCGTTTTGCAGCCCTAATTCCAAAAATACTTGAACCAAAAATTTAGTAGTGTCTGCGATGGTAAACTGGTTGCCACCCAATGACAAATCTAAACGTAAAGAAATGCTTTTTTTTGTTATCGACAAAAAGCTTATTAATACAGAACCATTTTACTGTATCAGCTAAAATATCATCGTTTTTATCTAATGCAACGCCATCTGGGCATAAAGTGATTGAAACATTGTCCAATACCAAAGGAGGATCATTGATAAACAGTAAAAACAGTACAGGACCTAAAATTGATCCTTGTGGAACTCCAACGTTATTAAGCAAAGTTTCAGAGGCAAAAGTATTTACGACAGCACTCTTGTTGTACAAAATATTATTCTATTGAGCAGTTTCAATCAGAAGAATTAGATTTAGTTAATTGATTAGATTAAATGTTATCTAACGTGTTTACGAATTAAGTTATTATCGTATTGGAATACTACTCATTTTATGGATACTCACATTTGTTGTGGAATTGACTCAGTATTGATAAATGATTAAATGGTATATTAAGGGTAATGCATAGTATCGATAATTAGTGTACATATAAGTAATGATGCGTTATTCTTTTCAGTGTACTAAACTTCGTTTGTGTGCTGACACAAAATTACTTAGTCATACTTTCACGGGTAAAGGCAAATTACATTTTGTTGCCAACCTTTTGACATATGAGGACGATGATTTATCGAATGCAAACGTCTTGCAAAATTTTGTAATACCTGACACACAGTATGCTTTCTGACCTATTTTGAGTTACTACAACTATTCTTAATCATTGAGATGGTAAATATGGTTCAAGTTCTCTTCACAGTGGTTCAGTTTAAAAAAAAACTGAGATTTCTTAAAGAATAGCCTAGTATGCAAATCTATAAGGAGAAATTGATTTGTACAAACATTTAAAGTTTCGTTAACAACAAATAAAAATTACGAAATTTATATATTTAGTTAAATTAGTGATATACTATGAAAAGAACATGTATAAACTACTTTCCAGTTGAAAAAAATGTAATCTAGAAAACACAGAATATCACTGATTTCTGCAGGGTCCATATTTATGTGGAAATAAATAGTACGAATAATCTGTTATTTTTTGATACTATGAAAGAGTATTGACAAGATCATCTCAGTTTGAAGCATTGGAATATACATTTGTCAGCAATTAGATGCAACCCTAAAAATCTATAAGGCTTCGTTTCAATTTCTACAATTTTTGCAAATATTTGACAGTAGTAACACTTAGTTTCTCTAATTTTGATAAATCCTAGGTAATGGAATTACTAACTAATAATATGTATTATAACACTTATGATAACTATTGCGGTGTACCAATAATAATACTTAATACTCGGGTGACATTAAGGAAGAAATTCTCGAAAAAAACTTCGATTTTATTCAGATTCGATTACTACTTTCGTTCTTTTTGAGTTGAAGCTCCTGTATATAAAACATTCACAATCCATACGGTAGTCCGACCAACCCAATGAGTTGGTCCATTTATTGATTTGGCGGCTATGACAAATATGAAGGGCACCTGTATTCGCAAAATAAAATTCGTCCTTCGGCTAAATACATTTCGTGGGAGTATTGAAATGAATGAAAGGAGATAGTTATTTAACGCTCGATAACAATGCTTACTGATCGTGAGCTACGAAATTACTGAAAAAAGTATATGCAAAATGAACTCGATGTCGAAGAACACGAAGAATCTCGCCGACAATATTATATGTAAATGCAAAATTTAAATGTCGCCCGTTTGCAATTAGCATAAAATAATAAATATGATGTTTGCATGCTAGAGTCTAGGGCTTGTAATGAAGGAGGCGGAAAGTTCACTAATAAGAAACTATGAATAAATTGAGGAAAATTCATCACGATGACGACAACAGTAACGGTGGTAGAGCCGCACCAGACGGCAATGTCAGCAGACTTCTGAAAACTTCACGATACATATACATATAGCAAATAGGAGTTATTACTCCTAGTGCCGCTACTGCATAAATAAATGCAAATTTGAACAACGCCGTTCAATTTGTAAATCACGTTCAGAATTTCTGAAAGAATTTATTTTCTCAATAATTGAGTTGTCTTGAGCAATATTTTACACATACCTTTTTTATGTAATAAAATTTTTAAGGCTACCCGTTTTACCGATTAAAATGTTATCAAAATTCGATTCTTAGGTATTCCAGATAAGATTATTATTGCATAATTAACTTTGATTAAATCTCCCTTGATTTAACAGCGTTTCAGCTTATGCTGATTGATTTATTGCTGATTGAGTATGAATGTATGTATGTGAGTAGGAGTACAACCGTTTGTGTTTCAAATGTTAGTTATGTCAGCCAAAAATATATAAATAATGTGGTACTATGCGTTTCGTGGTTCGAAAGTTAAAGAAAATAAAGTAGCTGGATTACTATACCCTCTCTTGCAAATGCTTGTATTTTTACTGTATAAAAATTCTCAGTAAGTAATATATTTTTTTAAACTCGAATAATTGCAAAAAGGTAAAGGAAGTAAGTATGTAGATGTATTAGAAATTAACAAATTATTTGATAACTTTTCAAACAACTGGGCATACTGGGCGGAACTTTTACAAGTGTTGAAGCATTTCATATTATAAAAAGTTTAATTTGTGCTTCTGTAGGACAACTATCTCCTATGATAATTACGTTTTGAGTAAATTCAATTTCTTGGCTGCGATAGAAACCTCACGTACAAAACTAAGCATACTGCAGTGATATATTTATATTACAAATGTGAAGTAGACAACTGTAGTATGGAGAACGTTACTCAATTTCAGAATAATATAAAACAAACAGTAGTAAGCCGTAGTTGGACTAGTTGTAATGATGGTGCACCATTACAAAAATTTGACAAATACATTTTAAACTTAAAAGGAACCACTGAATCTGCAAGGGTGTATTTTTTCGGCGGAGGTGTCCCAATAGTAAGAATTACCAGCGTTAATTAAACACAAAATAACACCGGTCGTGAAAGCCTACACTCACCCACAAAATAACACCATTTTTCATTCAGAATTTAGAACAAAAGGACACAGTCACTAAGTAATAGATCCAATTTCTTTAACAATAAGAGAACACTTGTGAATGCAAAATTAGAACATTACGTCGGGGTTAAATTAAAAACCTCAAATAGTACTTTTATGTAACTTATTAAGTCAATAAATAATCTTCTGGTTTTGACGAGTATGTACACATAATATGCAAGTCGAAAAGTAACCTAGAGGAGCTTAGGAATAGATGTTAGGTTTAACAACACTTCAAACCCTTAAATGTACAATTTCTCTTCTAGAAGACTTTTGTTTATGAAAATCGTGTCAGAGAATCAACTCTAGCGGTCACTGTCACTATGTTGAATTCCTTAGAAGTATTGTTTGCACCATGCAGCATTCATATGTATTTCTAGACAGGATTATCTATTTACCGGCAAACCTTAATTATGCTTTATCATTGAAATTCACTTAAGAAATATGTTAAAATATATACTGCAACAGTTTATCCACAATTGCAGGATTTCCAATAATTCATCTTTGTATTTCCCGATATTTTTTCCGATTTTATGTCAACTAAAATCTCGTTGTACAGTTAAATTACCAGAGCTATCAAGTTCTGGTATAAATTAAAATCAAATACAGCAGTAGTATCTGAAATACTTGAGAAAATATATGGCAACAAGTCAAATAATAGTAACCAGTTTATGTGGAGTACCTACAGCATAGGACATATGTAAATAAATTGTACGATACATGTTAGTAATACATCGATGTGATAAATTTGAGTTGATGTAGAGTAAAACTAATTTTAATGCACCCACCGCAAATACACATATATCAGAGCAATGTACGTATATTTCACCCAGTTTGAACATTGTATTGACATCCTCCTAGTTCGCTACAGTGTGTTTGATGGTAATTTTTTTGCAGCATTACAAAAAGTAAATTAGACAGTTTTGAACAACAATACGTTCAAATTGTGTGGAACTAGAGCACCTTTAATTGTTGCTAAATGTTCCAGCTTCTCACGCAACTTGGTAATGCTCTACAACTAATAGCTATACTAGAAAGCACTGTATCTATGAAAGAGAAAAATATGACTAGTTTTTTGTTGAAATTCGTTGAAATGTTTATTAAGCTGTAGTAACCACCACTGTCGTTTTTTACGTAATCCAAAATTCATCAGTCTCTCAAAAATATTCAGGATTATTATTTGTGCCATCTAATAACAAGAATTTGTATTTGCAACGAATAAACATCAAGTTCAATCTGTGTGATCTCAATATATCTCAGCCCAAAACAATTCACTAGCGTTCCTCGATTGGCATTTTGTGAAACCGAGTATAGCTGACTGTGTATGTACAATTGACAGTGTTGGAACCAGCAAACTATGCGAACAACATTTCAAGACCTGCCTTTTCAAGAAATTAAGTACATCATGTAGTTTGCATTTGCTTAGTGGATATTATTGACAGGTACTATTGAGTACAGAAAACTGCTCGTGCAAATGTAAATGTACGGATATTAAAGGAAAAATAAGCGTACGAATTCTCCTAAACAATAGAAGACTACGAAAAGAGCTAGGAAGCATTCGTATATTGAAGTGCAATGACCTACTCTGAGATGTTTGGGGCGTTGACCACAAGGAAACGCAACTTAGCTACAACTACGGAAAAAGATGTGCAACCAATAGATATAAAACCCACAATTAAAAATATGCGATCTAAAAAGCATCGCTTTACTGAGAATAATATTACTTTTAAATAACTGCAGGTATCAAATACTTATACTCAGAGGAAACTTGTTTAGATTTTTGGTTTCTTTTGCAGAAATGTTGAGAATGTTGGGATGTCCGAATATTTATAGAAACTGAAAAGCATGAAAAATACGAAAGCTTGTACCTATGGATATTCCTTCATATCGCAATTTACTAGCTCTGTCCTACAGAGAAATGTAGACATCCTTGGAAAACGTAATAATTGGTATACTCACTAGTACCTACTACAACTCAGGTTCCTTTTATTTAAAAAAAATGGATGCATGATAAGGAATTCAATTAGGCGAAATGAGTCAAAATATATCACGGGAATATTGTGAATCACTACGAAGCTACCATAGTTTTTATTCAGGAAAACCGGTTTTTTATGTATGCATAGGGATGCAACTACTACAACGTTATAATATCGCTTCTCAGGAAGAAGTATGTGACCTAATTTGGTTGGTACATTATGTGGGCATCCTTATGGGATACAGATATCAATTTCGTGTAGCATATAAACATTGAATGCTACTAGTTACATAGAACTACTCCCTATAATTGCATCAAAGAAAATTGAAGTAATAAAATCAATTTCAGTATGTTGATGTAAACTAGTACATCATAAACAATCTTTTATTACGCGAAAACATTAACGCAGATGCGTTTATATGAAGTTGTTGGTATTAGATTTAAACTCTACAACGTTTAAACAGATACATATATTAAATTTTTCAAGTCGCGAAGCTCTGTTTACTTTATACAGTATCCTGGACATTTAAAACATAATATTTACAAAGTTCTGGCGTCTGAATTTTGTACTGTAACATGCAGTATGAAATATTTTGGATACAATAATAATTTAACAGCGGAGGGTATTTTCAATTAGCGATATCGTTCTGGATGATTTGCAGCGATTTACGTAGTCTACGCACAATCGCTTAGTAAAGATTAGCCATTTTCGCCCTTTTGTCGTTTCGAATAAAAAAAAGTTTCAAGAAAATTAAACATTCACGCCTTAAAGTTGTTAAATTGGTGTATATACACGTGTTGGTATTTAATTGGAAACACTTTTAATGAAGTCGAATACTTTTAGCAATTATTGGAAAACTTTGCCGATCGTTCTCAACAAACTTTACCTTCGCTTCTTATCAGGATTGAAGACGGAATAGGGAAAGGAAACGTTTTCTAATTCGGTATTCATTAGCAATTAAAATATAGTGTTATGGTGAGAGTTTAAACAATCGTGGAAAGTAATAAATACTTTCCGTGCGATTAAAACTTTAACGCAATTATAGAAACACTTTTACTGCTTAATAGTTATTCAAATAATTGGATTATTTCTATTACCTACTATCTGCTCATTTTACACTGTTATATTAATAGCAATAATTTTTTTCAGACAACAATGACTGACGCGCTACAACCTCTAGGTGACATCAGGTGATATATTTCAAATTTTATTTTGCCTTTTAATATTTGGGTATATTTCAATGTATTCGATTTCCAAATAGCAATGCTTGCGCAAGATATTATCTATGCTCTGTGACAGTTTGCTGTACAATATATCGCAAATTAGCCGACAAAAATACATACTTTTATTATTTTTAAAACTAGAATTTATATGTTAGCGATTTTACTCAATTTTATCGTAAATTATATATTTGAACAAAATCGGTAATACGTTTCCATGTTTACTCTTTTTATGCAGCTCCACACATAAATATTTTAACATTTTCTATTTTATACAAACATTTTTAGTTCCGAAAATTTTTAGTTCCCATCCTATTTTCCCACTTTGCACGTTATGCAACCTATATGAAACTTCCTAATGCAGCACATACGGGGACAAACAGTTTTTAGTACCCAACTTTATCGAAAATAAGTTGAGATTTTAAATCCTGCTGCACTCATTTATGTATCCACAACGAATTTTATAAAGCGCGTTGAACATATGGCGTTATACAGAAATAGTATACTCATTTTGTTTGCTATGCGCTGTGAACATTTGTTTCAGTACACAGTTTCAGTTCTGTCTAGCTTCAATAACAGCTTATTAACCTGCAGAGCTGGTATTGTGTTTTTAACTGTAGCATAACAAAGTAGAAAACTATATAAATCCTACAGAGTTTGATTTATGAATTCAGTTTCTCTATATACAAAATACCTAATTTACATAAATTGCTACAGCCTACGGGTTAAGAAGTTAAAACGAATACTTTTTTACAATTATATATATATATATATATATATATAATCAATACCCCAATTACCATTTGGTGTAGGGTGTCTGGTACATTTCATCTTATTTGTAAGTAGGTACATTGCATTCTGATTAGCTAAGAGCAGTCATGGATAAATACTGCCCACTTCCTTTTAGCTTTCGCCATTGTTTTGGCCTCTATCCAAGTCATCCCTCTGTTTTGTAATATCTGTCCTATGACTCCATCCCATGTTTGCCTTGGTCTTCCTCTTTTTTTCTTTTTCTGGACTTTGGTTTCCCATACTTGTTTCAGTGGTCTTGTGTCTTCCATTCGTTGCAAGTGTCCCCACCAACTCAGTTGTTTTTTTTCGATGTACTCCAGTGTAGATTCTATTTCTAGGTCTTATCTTATGTATACGTTGCGGATTTTATCTTCCTTTGTTACACCTCTTACTCGTCTAAGGTATTTCATCTCGATCGCCTGGATTTTGCTTTTCTCTCTTTTAGTCAACACCCATGATTCACAACCGAACGTAAGTATTGGCCGGTATATAGTTTTGAACACGTTTAGTTTTGTTTTTTGGGAAATTTCTTTTTTATTTACGAATGCCGTATTCATTAAATAGTATATTTTGAGCGTGTTTTCTATTCTACTATTTATTTCAGTATCTTGTCCACCGTCTTCATCTATTTCTACCCGAAGGTATCTAAAGTGCTTCACTTGCTCGATTTTTTCTCCGTCAATTTGTATATTTAGTTTTTTCTCTCTTTTTCCGATTACCATCACTTTAGTTTTATTTTTGTTCATCTTCATTCCGTGTTCTTGTGTGATTTTATTCTATATTTCCAAGTTTCTTTGTAGATCTTTCTCTCTCTCCGTTATGATCATCACATCATCACATCATCTCCATTGGTTTTCTTATTGTATATATATATTATTTTCGTTTGTAGTTCAAATAAACACTATTATTATTATTATTATTATTATTATCAGCGAAAGCACCCTCCGAGATATCTATTTTTCTTAGGTATTTATATCCTACGTGGAATTTCTTCGATTTTGATGTGCATTTTTTAATTATCTCGTCAATGAACACTGTGAACATCAATGGGCTTAGTCCTCCTCCTTGTCGTAGTCCTTCTTTTGTAGAAAAAGCATCTGATTTTATTTCTGTATACTACGCAATTCTTGTTGTTTTTATAGATGTTCTGTATTATTCTTATCGTCTTACTGTCTACTTTTCTCTTTTCTAGTATTTGCCATAGATTCGTTCTCTTCGTCTATAAATCCCAAATATTTTACAATTATACAACTCACTATTATTCCTGATTTTTTATTTTAATTCAATTAGGTGACTTCTATTCGATTCTTTTTTATATCTACAATAATATTATTTTCAGAATCTGTTCTTTAGACAAGAATTTATCCAATGATAAAACACCTAAAAAATCGATCTAGAGTAACCAATTTGGCTCATTTTATACAATATAGGTACACTCGATTACTTCCATTCTTGTTTGGCTTTAGTGATTGCCTAGTAACATTCTTTTAGACATACATATCTGTCTAATAGAAAACAGTATATGTAATCTACAATCGATACAAATCGCAGCCGTTTCATGCTATTTGGTGTTCCACAAGCTTCCAATCTTGGACTACTCTTGTTCATTATATTTACCAATGATTTGATGAACTGCATTAATTAATGCTGATACGAGTATACATGATATCAAGATCCTTATCACAGTAAATTCCATTGACGACGTATTTAGCTGTAGTCAGCTCAATGGTCTAATCGAGTGGTGCACTGCTTGTCGTTTACAAGTAAATGCAAGAAATACAGAATTATGAGCTACACTAGAAAAGATAATTCTATTCTAACTTGATTTTGACTATATCGCCAATGAGAATTTAGTCGTTGATTAGGGGATTAATCTTGATAACTTCCTGACCTGTTCTACTTGCTCTACGTCGTACTTGTTAGATCTAAGCTAGAATATGGCTCTCTGATTCGGCCTCCATTCTCTCCATAAAGAAACTGTGGAAAAGTCCAAAATTAGTTTTAAAAATATTTATCCAAGTTTTATGCGCTTTTTAAAAACCTCTACACTACACTTAGCAATGGTAGCAGGTAAATGGTTGTAAAGTTTGATATTTAAGGAACTCCTTGCAGATCTATCATAACGAAAACCCCGTTCTCTTATTTTATTTGCATTTCTAGTTTGATACCTATGCATGCATGCATTTGAAGGTGGTGGTTCTTTTATTTTACGGATATCGACCCATTGAAAGTAAATATACAAACTAGGGAGTGGGAGCACTTTAAAAGACCTAAAAATTGGCTTACAATGGTCTCGGTACCCAACACCGGCAATTATTCTAATCGCTGGCTTCTGCAATCTGAAGGCACACATTGAATGTGAGAACCCTCCCCAAAAAACTATAGCTTAGCTTAAATGACTGTGGTATAGTGAGTGATGAAAGTATTAGTAGTAGTGAAAGTATGCCCCGTCTATCATATTTATAAGTCCCCTCAAAACAAAAATAGATAAAGACAATTTACCATACAATCCATTAATATGAGGGCACTAAGACAATCTATTATCTAAAGTGACACCCACAAGAGCGTCTACTCCCAAACCATCCCCACAAACAGCTGAAAAAGTCAAGGTCTGCGTTTTAGCCGAGTTTAACTTGAGCATATTAGCCAAGAACCATTTCTCAGCCTTAGAGAATAGAGACTGTG
The DNA here is from genome assembly GCA_004785975.1 of Popillia japonica. Lineage (NCBI taxonomy): Eukaryota > Metazoa > Arthropoda > Insecta > Coleoptera > Scarabaeidae > Popillia > Popillia japonica. Next base: position 7,734 of record ML219095.1, on the reverse strand, counting down.
TCGCATTTGTCAATAGATTCCTGTTCATACAGAAGAAATCAGTGTGGTATCATCCGCAAACAATATGCACCCATCCGGCGATATATTGCGAGGACGGTACTAAATAGTTCGAACATCAACTGGAATGAGTTGTAATACAAGTGTGTAGCGTTTTTAGTTTAATATAATCGCACTAATCGGGTTTCAGAACTTAAAATTTGTGAAATTCACTTTTTTCCATCTTATCGAAAATTACGTACGTGATTAATGTAAAAAATCTGTAGTCACTGATTTCATTGTCCTAGTAGCTTATCATTGAAATTTCTTTTATACAGTTAGTATTGTTAATAATATAAATATTAATACCTATACGAACAAACAACAACTGTATAAACTCCATGTGTATCTCACAACTAACTTTACTAGTGACCCACTGTAAATGCAATCGTACTGCCACACTTTATCTCAGTGCATGAGTGTTTTCGTCGTACATATCACTCAACTGTACAAATAATTTGTACACCTAACTCTAGTTAATTGCACAACCTCTTTACGGACAGTAATATCAACGATCTGTTGATTTGGCTGAGCTAAAACTACTTTGAGAGTACCTTGAGCGATACCACTACGATACGCTTCTTAATATTTTTTTATAGTAATACAACGCTAGGCCACAGTTGAATTTTGTTCGAGGAAGTTATTGTCAATACTTTCTTACGAATTCTAGTAGGTAAATGTGTAAAACTCACTTTTGCTCCAAATCTGAAGGCTACCGTTTTACCTCTCGTATATGTAGATTTATGATGGAGAAACAGCATTACTTTTCAGTCTGAGACTCACTTTGGTTTTCTAGTTACTTCTAAATACTTTTACCTAAGATGAATAACTGCAAATATTGCATTAGTATCTTCATTATATTGCGTGAATATTTATGTTTCGATATTTTTAATAACAATAACTAATCTCTAACTTTCTCTGTTTGTTAATACAATAATATAGAAACTCGACCCATCTTCCACTAAGATTTGAGCGTCAAAGCATCATCAGATGAATTTAATTAATGCTCAATTTATATTTGCCTCGGAAGTTTTTCTTTGCCAGTTTTCCCGCCCGCCTTTGATTAATACAATAACAAAAGGCAGGAACAATGAGGTCTCAATTCAATCCAAGCGGTTCCGCAATTCCGACATTATGTAAAATATAAATGATTCTCATCTAGTGAACGTTGGTCGTAGGCTGTTAGCAAATGTTATTATTTCAGTTGTCTTTGCAATAAATCTCTCAGGAATTCAAAGCCCCGTCGGGATGCCAGCAGATATTAGCGCCGCCGTTGCATAGAGTTCGTCAGCACAATGACAGAGCTGCGAGATTTTCGAGCGTACACTTCAACGTTAGTGAACTGTATGTGTGGAAATGGAATGGGGTGAAGTAGAACCTTGCCGTTAGAAACTTTAAGAGCTTTGCGCTATACACTAACGCCTCAGTTGGAAAAGCGCAAAACTTATATTTACATAAATGTAAATTTAACTATATTTACTCTAATCTTAGACATTTGTTAATTGTTTCCAAGATAAATAAGGCGCAGTTTCAACGTGGAATTGATTGTATTGTAGGGAGAGCGTTGCTAAAGTTAGCTTAACTGGGTCTCACAACTTTTAAGATTGAAGTGTTTTCTGCTGTATTTGTCTTCCATAATTTATATTTAAAGAGCATTTTATTGGCCGAAGAGATACGTATATGCCAAAACTGCAATAGCATCTACTATCTATGGGTGGAGGAGGTTGGGAGGGGGAGGAGGGAGGAGGAGGGGAGGCTGACGTTTTAGGCTCAAATGCCCATCATATGATTTTGGGGAAAATTGTTTGCCCAAAACTCTTTAACTGGACGGCAACAAATGTGTCCCCTTGAGTATGGCATTAAGCATACAAATTGGCTATGTACTCTTTGATACCCTGTTGGCTCGTGGAGAACTTCAGAAATATGTCCTGAAACAATTTTATGGGCAACAGCAACTACCACTTGTCAGCAGAAAAGATCTTCCGCTATGATACTCCTCCATAGATTTCTTTTTGTTGTTCTTGGCTGTCAACTATGTCACCTAGCTTATAATGCGGAGGTAGATCTACTAGGAGATGTACAGAGATTTATCGTACAGTATCTTCATAGCGGTTGTTTTCATTTTTGCTTCTTTTCGAGTAGCTCTTGAGCACTGTTTCAGTTAAAATCCCATTCTTAATCTATACGTTCTTCTATTTATCCATAAAACTATGATAATTTTGTCGACCATGTGGTATTGATTCTACGTATGTACTTGGCATGTAATGCCACTATTGTTTCTTACGAAACAGGGACGGTTCATTTAGTGGGGTACCCGCTCCAGTAACTGACACTAGAGACATTCTTCCTCTATAATCTTTATGGCGTCTTGCCTTCCTTCTATTGTAGTACCATCAAATTTTCTTATTGTTATAATTTTTTACTTACCAGGGTTGCTAAGAACTTTATACATCGGGTACCAGATGAGATGTTGCTGTATCCTCCATTTCTACACATTACATCAGAGGGAATTGTTCCTAAATGGTCTCGAATGTTGTATTTAACTCGCAAAGCATCTCAATATTATTTAACATGCACTTTATGCTAATTGAATCTTGCCAAAAATTTATATTCCAAAACACAACTTAATATAGGTACTATTGTTCTAGGAGTATTTAGTAATTTATTTAATCTAGATTATTTTATTGATGTTCTAATGTAATTGTATCAGGAAGGAGAAGCTAGCATATGTATAAGTATCCTAGAATAGGTTATTGGACAACAACTGAATTCATTTATATTATGTCTCTCACAATTTGATGTTAGTAGCTATACCAGACAGAACCTTTAGATAACCTATGAATACGTCTAGTTTTGTATACACGCTTAACTCTGTCAAATAAAGCTTGTGTGTTGTGGTAATAATTAAAATCTTAATTGAACGTTGGGCAACCACCAGTCGTAAGTTGCAAGTAAGTTCCGCACACATGCAAGTAAAGTTAAATAATCAATGTCTAGTATATGCCGCAATATGTTTTGTAGCTCTCCGAATTTTAACTTGACAGCTTTCAATAAATTTCCGAAACGTATGCACTGAAACTAACTAATTCCTGCAATTTCAATAGTAGCGGTTTTCTTCTGCGAAAGATGGGAGGGCTTCCTTGGCATTTGGTGTTGGTAATAGTAAGCACATTCTACATAGTGCCGTTTCACTAAGCAAAGATTAATCTTACTACTAACTCCTTGGATTTGAGAGTATTACATTATATGAAAATTAACACATAACGTATTATCCGCTAATAATTGTAATATTTACTTCTATTAAAATATTAACTGTATTTAGGGTTCAAAATTTCGTTCCTCTATTCGTGAAGTGGCTTAAATTTTATTTGTTTAACACTCTTACAATTCACAATAACCATGTTTGTTTACCATATCTGTTTAAATTGACTACCTTTGGCGGCTCATCTAGTTGCGCTGGTAGAATCCACTGGTCCTAATGCATAATTATCTATCTATAGGATCTACCTAATTCAAAAAGAGAGTGGGAATTTATATAGAACCCTGCTCTGTAATACTGTTACATACTCCCAAAACTTGTGTAAATCATGACAATCTGATTACTATACAGCAGCACTTTACAATAACATTGGCTAATTTTGTCTACAATCATTTTCATTCTGTCATGAGATATAATAAATATGATTGAGGTGAATCAATTTCTGCCCAGCATCCATAGGGTAGCCTTAATGATGATCGAATTCATTGCGTCATAATTTTGTTTACAATAAGTTATAAGAGAAAGCGGATATTAAATTGGTTCCAAATTAATAGAAAACAAATTTTTGAGTATTAAAATGAAGCAGACAGGTACAGCACCAGCTCACCGTGCAAGCAAAGTTCAACAGGAAAAAAGCATTTGCATAGACAACTCAACTTGATATGCCAAAAAGTAAGACTATTTATCAAATTTAATTGAGTTTTAATAGCCTACAGAAACCCTCCTACATATTTCAAGCACAGGTGAGACTTCTATCATTATACAGGGTGTCCGAAAAAATGTGGGATATCTCTTGGTTGCCGATGGAACATGAACAAATAAGAAGACAAGTTCCTATAAAAGAATTTCCTACAGCCTTCACCTACGGAGATATGCGGCCCTGAAGGACGCCGATGGAAACTGGTTTTGTTTTAACGTAATTAATATAAACAGTGGTGTGCCATCTCCGTTAACGGAATTATTGAAAAATGTCTTAAGAAGGTTGAACATGGACTCCATGAAGGCTGATACCAGCAACAATAACCGAGCCCTGTTCCTTATCACATCTTAATGAAACGTAATTCTCTGTAGAAGTTCCTCCATAGTGTCAGCCAGAGTGGAATACACCATTGTTTTGAGGTGTCCCCACAGGTAAAAATTTAACGCCGTTAATTCAGGAGATCGAGGACCCCAGGCGATTTATTCAGATGCTCCCGCACACGAACGCTGAAATGAGGTGGTACCCCATCGTGCATGAAGTACCTACATGTTTCGGCGGGTTCCAAGTGGCAAGTGCTCTATTAAATCTCGAAGAGCGTTGTGAAGAAACTCCAAACAAAGTTGTCCATTCAATCGCTCTGACAAATCGAATGGTCCAATCAAAAAATTGTCAATGATTCCTACCCCAATTTTAAGTGATTAGAATTGATGCTGATAATGCGAAACAATAGTGACATAAGGATTTTCATCAGCCCGTACATGCGTATTGTGTAAATTGGTGATATAATTTTTGGTAAACCTTGCCTCAAACTTCAAAAGAATAATGCTCATGAAGTTAACATTATTTCGTTGCTGATCCAATACCCAGTTTGCAAACTGTATTCTACGAGGAAAATATTCAGGAATTAGTTCCTGTCTTTTTTGCAAATGATATGAATGTAACAGCTGGACATGAAGAACTTCATGTATGTACCTATACTATTGTTTTCGATGTATAAAACTGTGCCAATAATTGTCGAGTGCTCGTTGATGGCTTTTTATCTGCAGCATTTAAAATAGGTTCCTCTAATCACTACTATTTTTTCCAAACTTTCCTAAAACTATGAAGATATGGATTACCTTACCAACTGGAATCGTCCACCATTCTCCCTTAGACGTTGGTCAAAACGTTGACATGTCTTCAGGTTTGGTAGAGCACGATTAAGAAAACTTTCGTGATATAAACTTCAAGCTTCTAAAGCATTGCAAGTCGAAAGACCCATACATCAGATGCAAATCTGCATACTCAATAAACTTGTATTCCATACTTCGAATAAATTCAATGTGTCAACGATGTGATGACAAGTTTTAAATGGCGGATATTTTATGTATTTCGTACCATAGTAACGTTTGCACCAGTAGTTTTTCTTTAGTGCTGATAAACAATAAACCACACATTTTTTGCGAACTGTTTCTCGTAAACGGTTAATGTTAACGATAATAAGCAAAAGTACCTTTTTTAAATTTATGGTTCAAGCTATCCAGTTTAATAATTTTAAAGTATTTATCATTCAAAAACCGATTTCCAGCGGCGTCCTTCAGTGGCGCATATCATTGTAGGAAGGATCCGTAGGAACTTGTTATCTTATGTGTTCATGACCTATCTGCATCCAATAGATTTCCCAGATATTCGCCAAACACCTATATGTAGACAAAATACTTTGGCTCGATTTCTACGTCATGCACATGATGATAGAAAACCTAGTAAATTATTATGCAGAGATCCAAAGAGAAATGAATAAAAGTTGTCGCTTTCTGTTGCTTGGTGGTTAGACTAAATTTTAATCCGTTTATAAAATAGGACTAGCAACGCTGCACCACTAACGTCTATTGTCAAACGTTCTATGCACATTTCAATATGTATCAAAAGTGACAAACGGTACATCTTTTATTGTAAATTCTAGAAGCAAACGTATATGATTTCCAGCCGTTTTTAATGAATAGTAGATAAGAGCAAACAAGTAGATGATTAAAAGCCGTTTAAACCACCCGAAATATAGTATTATGGTATTTTTAATCAATGCATACTAGATTCGTAATACGAAAATGTTGCACATTCAATAATCAAATTTGTTCTGACTGTGAGCGGAAAACCGCTGTCGGTTAGGTACTCCTCTGCGAAATACGAGGTACTAAATTACAACCTCATGAAGAGAAGTTCAAGAGAAGTTGGCCGACATCACCTGCATATTTCAAACGTGCCTGCATTTGATTGAGCAAACACCGCACGCACATTTTACAAGCAAATAAACACATAATATGTGGCAAAATGAGAGTGTCAAATAGTGGCGGAGGCGCCGGCGGTAGTGGGTTGAACAGCGCGAACGTGTGGTTCCATCTGTTCTGCACATCTCTCTTGGCGTAAAGGGAAGAGTCCTGGGCTCTCCGATGTGCGGGCGCGTGGTTGATCCGCAAACTTTGCCCTTTGAATACCAAACGTAAAATGCCGTCTCGAAACCGAAGAGAAGACCTTAAAGAGCAGACTTTATCGCGGTTGAAGCCGACAGTATAAGGGAGATGGAGCATATAAGATGCAAATATATATTCGTTTGATCGAGTAATCATCCATAAAGTCTCGCTGCTATCGATGCTTGGTAATCGAAGGATGATAAAAAAAATAAAATTGTATAATGTGCGGACTAATATGATAATAAAGTTGTCAAGGGTGTGTCTTCTAATAACGTGATTCATTGATCAAAACATTAGGACAATACTGATTTTGGTGGCAGTTAGAAGTTATTATTAGAAACTTCATATATACATACATATATCAATCTCTTTTTAGGTTGTGTGGTTTATATGAGCATTGCAAATTTACATAAAATTAGAGCAATATTGTATGCACGTCAAGTGGGAAATCGACAACTTGAACGAACTGAAAGTATAATGCAATACAACTAATACCTTGATTCGGAGATCAACAAAGTTCTTTAATTTATTAAATAAATTTTATTAAAGCATTAATGATATTACTATTACTCTACTGTAGCACATAAGTTGCGCACTCATATTGCGTCGACCCCAGCCTATCAACCGTGTCATCTCTTCAGGAACACTGCAAGCTAACGTCTCCAATTTTTAGTTTGTATAAGTAAGAGACTCGTTCGATAACTACGTGGGTTCTTGAATAAAAGGGGATTTCCTTTTTCAAAAGAGCCTTTTGTTTGCTCAATACACTTATTCAAACGATATTGTAAATTAGGAATACCTTTAGTGTTATATCACGGAATTGGACAAAAATCTGTTACCACAAAGCCATTTTTGAGGTTTGGAACAATATGATAATCAGTGTGAGCCATATGTGGGAAATGGAGCAAATGATGCACCAACTCAATTTGCATTCATGAATGTTTGGCCTATTGCAGTCGTAAACTTCTGAGCAAGTGAGTTCCTTATGAAAACGCACTTTCTTCTATGCCAAATGATGCCATTTCCTTTTGATTTTGTCGCTCAATTGTTGCAGCTAATTGGCATAATACTCGCTAATTATTGGTTTTCCCTTTTCTAAGTAGTGGGCCAAAGTAATTCCATGAGAACCACAAAATACAGTTGCCATAACCTTTTCCGCTGACAATACCGTTTTTGTCTTCTTTGGTGGCGGAGAACATTTGCGTGTCCATCGACGGTTACGAAACAGCGCAAAAAGTATTTCGGAGTGCTCAGGTGTGAGCAACCGTACCACCCATTTCCAATTCTTCAGT